>PVKV010010031.1:0-10879 GCA_004027835.1 Alouatta palliata
TGAAACCCCGTCTCTACTAAAAATACAAAAATTAGCTGGGCGTGGTGGCACGTGCCTGTAGTCCCAGCTACTTGGGAGGCTGAGGCAGGAGAATTGCTTGAACCCAGGAGGCGGAGGTTGCGGTGAGCCGAGATCGCGCCATTGCACTCCAGCCTGGGTAACAAGAGCGAAACTCCGTCTCAAAAAAAAAAAAAAAAAAGAATTGATATTGTTCAGAATAATGGCCCAAGCTCCATCCATGTTCCTAAGAAGGACATGATCTTGTTACTTTTCGTAGCTTCATAATATTCCACGGTGTAAACGTACCACATTTTCTTTATCCAGTCTGCCATGTATGGGCATTCACAGGAAGGAAAAAGCAGATGCCCCTGTTCTCACTTATCAGGGGGAGCTAAACATTGAGTACATATAGACACTAAGAAGGGAGCAACAGACACCAGGGCCTATTTGAGGGTGAAGGGTGGGGGGTGGGAGAGGACTGAAAAACCACCTATTGGTGCTATGCTTAGTACATGCATGACAAAACAGTCTGTACACCAAACCCCTGTGACACGCAATTTACACCGGTAACAAATCTGCACATGTATCCCCTGCACCTAAAGGTTTTGTTTATTGTGGCATTGTTCACAATAGCAAAGACTTGGAACCCACCCAAATGCCCATCACTGATAGACTGAATAAAGAAAATGTGTCACATATACACCATGGAATACTATGCAGCCATAAAAAGGATGAATTCATGTCCTTTGCAGGGACATGGATGAAGCTGGAAACCATTATTCTCAGCACACTGACACAAGAACAGAAAACCAAACACCGCATGTTCTCATAAGTGGGTGTTGAACAAAGAACACATGGACACAGGGAGGGGAACATCACACGCCAGAGCCTGTGGAGGGGTGGGGGGCTAGGGGAGGGATAGCAGGATATGGGGAGATAGGGGAGGGATAGCATTAGGAGAAATACCTAATGTAGATGACGGAGTGACGGATGCAGCAAACCACCATGGCACCTGTACACCTATGAAACAAACATGCACATTCTGCACATGTACCCAAGAACTTAAAGTGTAATAAAAAAAATTTTTTTTAAACCAAATGAATACTATTTTAGAGCCATTTTGCTTGATTAAAGAATGGGTATGCACCAAAACTAGGGTGAAAGACTGCTCAATGGATAGTATCTTTGTGGTCCTTCCCCACAAAACAAATGAAGTGACGAGACAAACACCTGTTGTACAGTCACCAGCCACAAGCATCTTAGTCACACTGCACATTTGGGTATCTGAGCGGGTTGTGCTTACTGAGCTCATTGTCCTATAGTACCAGATGGATATGGAAATGGAAAAATTATTTCCAGCAAACTCACCATTAGCTCTCAGAGTAAAATCCACTTCCAAAATCCCCAGCAGGATGACTGATCTGCACAGAACGGTTGTTCCTGAAACTCCTGGGACCAGTCAACAGACCACATTTCCCTCGCGGACTCTGCCACAGCTCTCCCTTTCCTATGATTTTCGAGGAAAGCGGTGAAGTATGTCCAGCCCAATCCCTGTGAATTGGGGGTAGTTTTTCCAGCTTATGAAATCCTCAGGGGCCACACAGACCTATTAACCCAAATGATTATGATTTGCCAGAGATGTCTCTCTGCAGCCTGGTGGGTCTGAGGCTCAGTAAGGAGTGGAAAAAGTTTGATAAGCCTCAGACTGCAACTATTGCATATCTATAAATCTATAAGGACATCCAAAAAATGGAATATTTTTCAGACTTTAAAAATTCAAGTTTTAACACGAGAAACACTCGTGTGGTATTAAGTTGTAAGCGCCAAAAGCAGATGTGAGGTGTGATCCAAATATTCACTCTGACTGGAATGTCACCCTCCTGGTTCGCTGTCTCACATCACTCAGGGATGCTCACCCTTGAACCCTTGATGTAGGGAGAACAAGCACTTCGTGTCTGTATCTATCCCCTGGCCTCTTACTAATTCACAGGTCATGTCGTTCCCTGACACTGGGCCATGCTCTTGCACAATTTTCAGTGTATCATCTATCTCCCTCACTAGAATGTACTTTACGGCTGGAGACTTCCTCTTATTTGCCTCTGCGTCCCCAACGGTTAGTACGGAGAGAGGTACTCCGTAAATTTTTGTTGAATAAACAAGCAGGATGCACTCAAATATTGGTTGAACGAATTAATTATCTAAAAATCAATATGAAAACTGAGACACACAATGGATGAAAAACACGCTGTAAACCTTAAGGCACAGGATAAATGTTTATTACCACTACGTCATGTGAGATGTGTTGGATCAAAAGTAATTTTCAGTGACAAGATCTTCACATGGATCACTTAGGTTTGAAGAGATTAATCCAGCTAAAGTGGCTTGAACATAAATTATTCTCTCCCAAGTGCAGTGGTACAGATGATTGGACAGCAGCATTTTTATTGGAATTGATTTGTAGTTAATATTTATGTAAAATTTACTATGGAATTTTTCTCTAATTATCCTAAGTAAATAATTCTGGTGAAAGACTTTGCAAACAAAGATAAAAGGCTTCTATGAATAATGCTGGCTCACAAGTGCCACCTTCCCCTCGAGTATCATGAATTATTTTCTTCCTGTAATGGAGAAACCAGCAATTGTATGATTTCTAGTATTTATGATCTTGGGTAAGCATTATATTCTTCTTTTCTGGACAGTTACTTCTAGGTACAGCTTTTTTTTTTTTTTAAATAAAAGCACATTATGTAGGATTGGGGCTCTAACAGCAAACATCATTTTTTTGATGAACTCTGTCTCAGGGTGGGCTGCTGGTGGTCTTAATCCAGGATAAGGAGAAGTCCAGCTTGGGAGCTGCCCTGAGCAGTCATCTACGACTAACTCACCAAAATATTACTGGAAATACTAGAAGATGAACAAAGTTTTAGTTAATAAACTTCATCCAGGGAGAATACGTGATTCAATTGCACTGTGTTTTCTTTGAGAAGCTTTTGGGAATAGGGCATAGACCTCAAAGGTACATGTGTCAGTGGTCAAAATCAATGAACTGCCTTCCAAGAAGAGGCAACTATAGGATTTTATATGTTGAGTAGGCAGGACTTAGGGCTCCCTAAAAGCAGCAAGCTGGTGGTGTTCATGGCTGTATACTCAGCACTTAGAGTGGGCCCTGGTCATTGTAGGCACAGAGAAGATATTGGCAGAAAAAATGTTTGTAAATTAAAGGCTGGAGTTGAACTCAAGGAAACAGAGGACTGTGAGGATAATCGCAAGCCTTTCCTTTTCTTTCTCACAAGCAGGACTCACCCTCTCCTTCATAAATATTCATTCAGCATTACTAAGGAATTACAGTTTGAAATGACACTAAACTATGAGCCTATCCAAGGCACCAATGGCTCTGTTGAATGCCATTCACCTAACCAAAGTTTATCAATTCCTGCAACCAACAATTTCAGTAACCATCAACTCCTATTTGGATCTGATAGGCAAAGAGCCTCTTTGTCTTCCTCCCAAACAGATAAAAAGTGAATCCTTTGGTGGTGCAAGAGTGTCCCGATTCAAGATACACTTTCACGTACATTGTGAGTTTGGTTCTTCACTGTATCTTTGTGCTTTGCTTTTCAGATTGGCAAAGAGGAGACACTACTAATTCCATCTCATCTCTGAGCCCTCTGGAGGTTCAATGTGTTGGTCTGATTTTCAAACCAAAAAGGTAACAGGGAAAGAATGGATCCCTGCTGATCCTTGGCAGCATTCTGAACCCAATCATTCAAGACTGGGCCTCAGAGGAAACCAGTCTAAGCAGATGTTTGTGGATGACAACAACATTTTCTCTCAGTGGCAGGCAAGATTATTTTAGATGGTGTAGGGATGAATATTAAAGTTTTATTGTTTACGCTGATGTGTGGTAAACAATATTATACAAAGTCTATGTTTACAAAGATATTACAGAATTCATATGAGGTGAGGATGACACCCAAATGGAACAAAAATCTTAAAGCTGAAAAGAGAATGACTGATGTTGGGGAAACAGAACATCAATCCTTCCAAGCTCCAACCCGCACCCTGGGAACAGGTCAAAGATGAAGAGCCAGGTGATTTAGGGGAGGGCCTTCCATTGCCTGAGCTGGGTAAGGGTGAATGAGCCCTAGGCAGTTCCACTGAGGCCCCCGCTGAGTCATTTCCAGTGGATCAGGAGAAGCAGAGGCTGCCTTGTCTTGTCAAGGCACCAATTTCAGGTAGTTCTATTTTGCCTGTTTAAAATACTCGATGGAGCTAGATCTAGAGTTTCTAATGAATAAAAAGGTTTTGTTTGCAGAATATTGATAGACAAAGTTGACCCACAAGGTAGGGGAAATGAAACCAGGTAAAGGGAAAATGTATTCATAAATTACTGTGTAACAGAATGAAGGGAGGAAGGAAGGAAGGGAAGATGGAAGGGAGGGAGGATGGAAGGGAGGATGGAAGGGAGGAAGGGAGGGAGGCAGGGAGGGAAGGAGGAAGGAAAGAAGGAGGGAGGAGAGAGAGAGGGAGAAAAGGGAAGGAAGGAGGAAAGGAAAGAGGAAGGAAGGAAAGGAGTAAGGAGGGAGAAAGGGAGGGAGGGAGACAGGGAAGGTGAGAAGGAAGAAAGAGAAAAAAGCAGCACAGCATCTGCAAAAACGTGTTTGGCACTAGCAAAAAAAAAAAAGCAAATCTCTAAATGTAAATGATGTGTAAATAATTCTTATCATGAGAAAACATGCCTGGGAAGATAGAAAATGATAGATAGAAATGTGTCTTGAAAAATACAAAGCCTCCTCTAAGCGTGAGGCAGAGCGATTGAGGGCTGAATCTGCGTCGATGAGGGCCTTGCTGCACACAGATGGGGTTTGCACCCATTCGTGGACTGGCACCTGCACATGTGCTGTGCGTGCACTCAGGTATTTGCATACTCATGCCTTTTCCATGGATACCGACATTTATAATTGATGCTCCCTGCTTCATGATTTAAATATTTTAAAATTTCACAATGGGGGTGGCGTAATAAGGGAGGAAGCTTCCTAGTGTGTGGCAATGTAATTCTAATTCTAATTCTAATGTAATTGTAATTCTCAGATGCCAAAAACAAACCATACTTCCTTGTGGGTATATTATTGAAGTGAAACACAGCCACATCCCAAACTCTAAAACCTGAGTCGACTTCTCCATATAGAGCCGTTTCCTAAATATACATTTTATTCCACCCCAACACAGCATGACAGGGCCATTTTAGCACCAAGAGAGTCATCAAACACTCGTGTTATACTGTTTTAATTACAAGCTGCCCCCTTTTCTCGCTTATTTCAATAGATTATTGCCCTGCTGTGTAACAGTGTATAAAGAAACAGCAGTATCTCTTGCTGGTATATTGTGGAAATTAAAATTCTCAATGTTACTTCAGTAATTAATTTCAAAGAGAAACCAGTTTCGTTTAATAAAGAGATTAATGAAAATGTTGCAGAAGATATATTTCTCAGGAGGTGTAGTACATTATTTTCTTGCATTCGAAATAATAGAACCATTTCAAAGGACTTAGTAAATCTAGCCTCAATCAATTCTGTTTAACTTAGCATAGAAATGCATTTTAGGGGGTTTAAGGAAGCAGGACAGACAAATCAGATGAGATCATCCCCAAAGTGCAGAAGGGATTAACGATTCTCCAATAGTCCAGTCCTCCACCGATGGTGAGCTGTCCATGTCTAGGACTACATGGTGAGGAGCAAGGCTAGGAGAAAAGAAGGTGGCAAGAGGTCAAAGATAAGGAGATGATGGAGTACTTATTCAGAGCACTGGGCAGAGATGGTCAGTGCATGAAATGATAGGACCTAATCCACAACTACCAGCACCTCCCACTAAGGATAGCAGAACCCTCATTCTTTTGGGGTGGAGTGATCCAAGAGTTCTTACTGGGCTAGGAATCTGTCCTCTGAGTTCCCATGGCACTCTGTACCTTCTGGGAACATCTCCCAAACTATTCTAGTATCCGTTTAGGAATTTTATTCTGCCACCAGACTGAGTTTTTTTATCTTCATATCCCTAGGTCCAAATAGATGATGTGACAGAGTTTAGATAATCAATATTTGAGACATGAAGGACAGTGTGTCTATTTATGATGCACATAGCAGTAATGCATTGCATAACATATTTAATGAAGTTTCATAATACAAAGCTATAGTGACAGGATCTGCCCTGCACTTTAGGTCTCTTCAGGGGTCCTGGAGAGGGGACTCATATAAGATGGGACATGTCATCTAGTGAGTTCTCTGCAATTATGTAAACTATGTTAGGTTATGACACAACATCTGAATTTCTAAGAAGCCTCGTGTTTTCAAAAGCTAGGAGAGAAAAGTGGTTGCTCTTGTAATAGAAAAGGAGGTTCTAGAGAATTCTAGATTATGAAGTCATTGTTTTATTGTTTATGACATCAACAGTAAAGGCGTTTTCACAGATGTAGTTGATGGCTGAAGCTGAAGCTGAGCAAGTTACCTGGTCAGAACGAAATAAAGCCACCTTCACGCTTCTTTGGCAACCCTCCCATCTTTCTGCCCTGGTCTTGCCCTTGCAGTTTGGCTTGTGGCACCATTTACCTTTAACAACAGAGAACTGAAGAGTTCTATGCGGAACCTGAGAAGGGTGCAGGTGAGCAAAGCAGCTCCAACTTCTCTGAGATGTTCTCAGACACGCACT
Source organism: Alouatta palliata (assembly GCA_004027835.1). Classification (NCBI taxonomy): domain Eukaryota; kingdom Metazoa; phylum Chordata; class Mammalia; order Primates; family Atelidae; genus Alouatta; species Alouatta palliata. The sequence goes on from PVKV010010031.1 coordinate 6,703, forward strand.
CCTCAGGATCCTGTGCCCAGCTTCTATGGTTATACCCAATAGCAGTTCACAGACTATATAAATCATATTTCTCAATGTCAATCACACTATGATCAATTCAAATTTCCACAACATTTTTCCATAGGAGGAATATCCACACTAAAACTCTGGAGACCAGGATGCTATACCCATTGAAATTTGCATTTCGCTTCATGTCACTTGCGCTGTCAAAAAAAATGTAGAAATGTAGACATCGTCTACAACATATAATTTATTATCATTAAACATGAACTGGGATGAATTTCTATCATTCATATCACATCAATTAACTCACAAATTGGAAAGAAGTACCTATCCGATTATATGTGCTGACTGTTGGTTTGGAAAAAATGTGGTAACTTTTAACAGCTGTGGAATCTGCCCCTAAATGCTTGCGCGAACTGGCAACAGCATTTCTATGAAAAGAAGGAAGGATGTGCCAGATATATCAGGCTGCACATGGCATAACTGTCCAGCTGATCTTCTGTTTATGCTACCATGGAACTTCCTCTCTTATAAACTGTGAAGGTTACATACAACATGGGTATGGGTACGTACACACACACACACACACACACAGATGTGCATATGAGCATATATATCACTGTACTAAGGCAAAACTGCTGTGGAGTTATTTTTAATGTCTGCACTTATAATTATGCCAATGACCGTTATCAAGGGTTTACTCCAGTCCTATGGCTGAGCTAATATCCCTGTGTGTATGCATATACCTGTGTATGTGAGTATCTACCATTTCCCATAGTCATGTGGCTGAAGAAGGGATCCTCCTCTAAACTTAGGAGTAAAGTTTGATTAATTTGCCATTCGTGGTCATCTGACTGCCCTCACCAGGGACTGGCAGGCACTTTGCTTGGTCTGGTCAATGAGGCACAAAGGCACACGTGAGGGGCTTGGGAACTTCTGGGAAAGTGGTGATACAAGATGTTTTTGTCCATTTTATGCTGTTACAGTGGGATACCTCAGACTGGGTAATTTATAATCAAAATAAATTTATTGGGCTCACGGTCCTGGAGGCTGTGAAGTCCAAGATTGAGGGACCACATCTGGCGAGGCGTTCTTCCTCCATCATCATGTTGTGAAAAGGCATCACAGGATCAGTGAGCTTGCAAGAGGAAGGGGGCCAAACTCATCCTTTTATTGGGAGCCCACGCCCGCAGTAACTCACTCTCTTCAGAGATAACAGCATTCATCTATTCATGAGGGCAGAGCCCCCATGACCTAATCACCGTTTAAAGATCTCTTAATATCATCACAATGGCAATTAAATTTCAACATGTGTTTTGGAGACAGCATTTAAACCATCACAGAGACAGAAAGGGGGAGCTGCTCTGTTTTTCTACTATAGTCGACGCGCCTGCCTGTAACATTTGTAGCTGTGCAGCTATTCTGCATATATGGGGTGAATTAGCCTGAGGATAATCCAGCCAGCTCTGAATGACAAAGCAGGAAGAGGGAGAGAATGAAATCCTTGATGCTGGGGAGTGCTGAATTAACCAAGCCTGAGCTTCCCTGCACCTTCAGACTTGGTGCTTTGTGAGATGATACATTTTCCTCTTTGTTTACAACACTTGGGTTGGGGTTTTCTGGTACTTGCTTCTGAAGGCATTCTGTTTCAGCCTCTGCTGCACCTCGGGGTTTCACCAGCTCCTCCCTAGCAAATTCATAACACTGAGGGAAAAAAGCAAGGCTGAGAATACTGGCAGATGAAGATGTCTAAGCAGATGATGAGAGTGCAGTGACAACAATCATAACTCCTGCCGTTTGCAATCAGAGCATGAGTAGAAGAAAGAAAATAGGCTGAGAGCTCAGCTGAGAGGTAGAGGTGCCTGTGGGTCATCGAGGGTTAGGACAAGACACCCAACTTGACACCAGGAATAATGAGTGAAGTGTATGGCTTCACCAAGAAGCCCTCAGAGGCAGGGGAAAGAGAGGACTCCAGAAGAAAATGTATTTTATCAGCCACAGTTAAAAGACAGTCACTGATGGTGATGTTTACAGTGCTGAGAACCTTTACATGTATATGGGAGATATTGACTTAATGCTTGTCCTTAGTTAGACTTCTTTGCTTTAAGAGTTAGTAAAGGGCAAAGTCTACCTATTCCATATTTTAGGTATTCCCTGGAGTGTGAAGAGAGGAGATGCTGCCAGCAGAAGGCTATATCTGTGCTAGTTATAGAGGGAGTGGGTTCCTGATAAGACTTTCTGAGGAATACAGCAACTTGGAACACACTGACTTGGACATAGATGTTATAATTAAGTAATTGTCATTAAGTGATTAATTCAATTTTAACAATGACCACAATTTCAGTTAACATTTTACCCTCCTTAGGGTAGAATTTATGTAAATTAAAGTGGACATATATCCATGGAAGGAGCTACGGTCCTGGTCTCATGTTAGTGCTTAAATCCAATGAAATTTTTGGTCTTGGGTATTAATGGTATTGATTTCCTGCAGAAATGGTAAAAGAAATATGAGTATGTGTGTGAGGATTAATGGCACTGTCTTCTGAGTCAGCGATACAGGAATTGTTGCTAGCTGTGTGACCTTAGCAGTAGTTGACTGACTTCTATGAGCCTCTATCATCTCATCTGAAAAATGGATATGCTATTTGCAATCACGCATTGTTTTAAAGATGGAGTAAGATGAGGTTTGTGAAGTGCCCAGCACAGGAACTACATACACTATATTCTTACCACTGCATAGGCAGTCAGTCACAACAGCAGCTGAATTCTCAACTCGTGCTAGCCACTTATACCTTTGTCAACTAATTTTATTTTTTAAAGCAACCTGAGAGAATCCTATTTTGATTCAAGATCTGTAGCTTCAGGGTTTAGATCTTCCTCTGTTAATGAGACTTTAAAAACAGGGTAAAAATAAGGAAAAATTAAAAACATTATCCCCTAATGTTAAAGACACAATATAGTAGCCTAAAAACTTCTAAATAAATAGGTGCTTTGTCTGTTTCATTTCCTGTGTCACCTCCAGTACCCAGGCAGTGCCTGGGATATATTTAATAGGCATCTATAAATATTTTTGAACATAATTGAATAGAAAAAAATAAAGTATATAAAGCAACTTATAAAATCTGTTTTAAAATCTCTATATGTGACCAAGTTAAACATGGCCAATTGATTCACATTTATCTGTTTCATCCTGAAGTTCTACCAATATAATATTTCAGGAATAAAAATATATAAATCCATAGCAACAAAAACAATGGGACATGGGTCAGTAGTGGAAGAAAGATGTCAACAAAATTTTGGAATATAGAGTACAAGAGAACAAGGAATAACTGACTTAGCAGAACAACAACAACAACAAAAAAACATCAAGCTAAAGATCCAGTAAGGGAGAGGAGAGAGAGAATCTACTGCTTTGGTAACAAAGCAGTGGATTTCTCCTGCAGAACCCTGAAAAAAACTAGGGATTGAAAATACCAGGTAACTCTGTTGACTGAAGGGTGAGGTGGGGCTGAAACTGAAGGGCTGTTTAAAAACAGGTATCTGTGGCTGCTCAACCCTCATATCCTTTCCTCCAGCCCACAACTGCCCTTCCTCCACCAAGTCGGAGAAAAGACACTCATCCTCTGAAAGAGGTGAACCAAACAGTTTCTGAACTTAGTACACCAGGATAGAGGGGCTGTGCAGAAAATGACAAGAGGAAAGTCTACCTACTAAGTGGTGAGACACATGCCCATGTCCACTTTCAGAATGCTGGGAGATAGGCTTGATTTCCCTACATAGGAGATTAGAGATGTTTCCACCAGAGAACTCATTGTCCCAAGAGAAAACAATCACAGATGTGCCATGTGCGGTGGCTCACACCTGTAATCCCAGCACTTTGGGAGGCTGAGGTGGGCAGATCACCTGAGGTCAGGAGTTTGAGATCAGCCTCGCCAGCATGGTGAACCTCCGTTTCTACTAAAAACACAAAAATTAACCAGGCATGGTGGCACTCGCCTGTAATCCCAGCTACTCAGGAAGCAGAGGCAGAAGGATCAACTGAATCCTGGAGGCGGAGGTTGCAGTGAGCTGAGGTCCCGCCACTGCTTTCCAGCCTGGGCGACAGAGTGAGAAAAGAAAAACTAACAAACAAGCAAAAAAACGAAAATAATCACAGATGCTGATGATGGAGTCC
>PVKV010010031.1:10979-77875 GCA_004027835.1 Alouatta palliata
AAAAAAAAAAAAAAAAAAAAAAAAAAAAAAAAAAAAAAAAAAAAAAAAAAAAAAAAAAAAAAAAAAAAAAAAAAAAAAAAAAAAAAAAAAAAAAAAAAAAAAAAAAAAAAAAAAAAAAAAAAAAAAAAAAAAAAAAAAAAAAAAAAAAAAAAAAAAAAAAAAAAAAAAAAGGCAGAAATTTAGAAGCAGCAGAAAACAGGTGAAGCTTTACAAACCAAACACCCGTAAATAATATTCTTGAAGAGGTAAGTATTCACAAAACAAGAAAGATTGCTATAAAAATGAACATTGAGAGAACAAGAACCAGTAAACCTGAAATTATGATGGAAAAGATTAAACAATAATACAACAACAGAGTGGTCATAAAATAAAATTGAGGAAATTTATGAAGCATTTTTAAGAGAAGACATAGGTAAAAAGGAGTTGAAAGAAATTAGATGAGTCTAGCCAGTTCATCACCTACTGAAAAATATATTCAACTTAAGAGTTCTACATCCAGCCAACCTTGCAAGTCCAAAGGTAGAAAAAGGATTTTCAGGTATGCAAAATACATACATAATTTAGAGGCTAACCAGGAAGAAAAAAGAGAAAGGATTTGGGAAAGAGGAGACTCAACACAGAACAGAGACAAAGAGACTTCCCAGTTTGATGGCCAGTCAAGGTAATGACTGAGAAGCAGGCTTAGAGGAAGAAACTGGAGCAGGAATACAGAGAATTCCAAGAAAAATGAACGTCAAGAAAATAAAAACAAAGAAACAGATGACTTGAGACATTTAAAGATATTGACAAAAGTCTTACAACTCTGTTGGAATGTTTAGCACAGGATTTAATAACAAATACATAGAACTCTAGACAAAATGAAAAATAATTATTAACACCAGAAAAAACAAAATGAAACTTGACAAAGAAAATTCTATTAGAGTAGAATTTCTTGTAATTATTATTTACAGCAGATTCTCATAGCCACAATAACATAAACCTAGAAAATAAAGGGATAATAAAATGTGTCCGTAGTTTGAATGCCATAGCTTAGTTTTAGTGGAAAAAATAAATGTTTATAAATGAAAATTTTAGTAGTATGATGATAGTATAATCATATGTCAGAAAAAAAAAACAGCCAAAGGAGTTTAGAGGGGTGTTGTCTTTAGGAATTAGAAATTAGGGGTAGGCAGGGGGTAAGCTGCAAGCCATAAATATGATTTGATATTAATTACATATATTTCTTCAATTAAAAATAACCTTAGTTATTTTATTACTCTTAAATAAAGGGCACACACACACACACTACCATATACATATACATATATACAATGTATATATACATATATAAGTATATGTATATATTTATACATGTTTGTTATCGATGAAGTTAAATACAAAGTTTTATTTCAAAAAGCAACTGATCAAATCACGTTGGTAGAGTCATATATTGATAAAAATTCATAAACAAAGATTTGAGAGTTCAAGCTGACCATAAAGTCAGTATGATCCAACAGAAAGTTTGACTGTTAAAATGACAACCCATCTTAAATTCTCATTGAAAAGGTGTTATTTATCACAAGAGCATCATACTGGATGAAAAAAATGTATCAGGGTTGGCAAGCAGAAATTTATACTCTATGTCTGCTATCTAGCTCTGATTCATTTCAGTTGCCTTGAAAATGGGGTCTCTGGGCCGGGTGCGGATTGCTCACACCGGTAATCCTGGCACTTCGGGAGGCTGAAGCGGGCAGATCACAAGGTCAGGAGTTTGAGACCACCCTGGTAAACATGGTGAAACCCCATCTCTACTAAAGATATAAAACATCATCCAGGCCTGGTGGTGCGCACCTGTAATCCCAGCTACTCAGGAGGCTAAGGCAGAAGAATTGCTAGAACCCAGGAAGTAGAGGTTGCAGCGAGCAGAGATTGCGCCATTGCACTCCAGCCTGGGATACAGGGTGAGACTCTGTCTCAAAAAAAAAAAAAAAAAAAAAGAAGAAGAAAAAGAAAATGGGATCTCCAACTTATGATAATGTCTGTATGTTAAGAAAATCACATGCTAATGAAAGACAGAAATTGGAGGTAGAGCCACAATAGGCTGGTAGTTCTATCTTGGAACCTTAGAGAAAGGTAGGAACTTTGGGATCTTGATATAAGAAACGAAGTTCACTGAAGTGTTGAGCCTCTGCATGAAAGACTATCTGGGGTATTTTTGCTATCACTGTTTTTGAAAATTCTGCTTCAAGAGCAGGTAATGGGATGTTCACCATGTCTCTAGCCAACAACCTGTGCTACACTTGGGCAGAACACTGGCAAAGCTGACTACGTGGCTGGGACTGGGTTTATGGCAACAGCCTGCTGCCTCTGCTACTCTCTCTGCCTGCACTATTCACCATGAGGTTTGAGAACCTGGATGAGAGGACAGAGGCAGCCAGTCAAAACCTCATGAGCACAAGTGGCAGGGGTAATGGTTTTAATTCCCGACACTGGCCAAACCGTATCCCGAAGATCATATTTTAAGTTATTTTTTCTTATCAAACCATCCAGTGAACCGTGGCTAGGCAGGACTCAAGACCATTCCTATGAACCAAGTCAAGGAATCTGTCCTCAGTGATCTCACTTTGTTCTGTGGAATGGATGCTACATCTCTGCACATCTCAAGAGGAAGAACCAGGAGGAAATAGGTATTTCCTAAAAGACAGATTTGAGTTCAGTTCAACACTACCAGCCTGAATCTCTGAAAATGAAACATTACTGTTATAGAACGTTTGAGGAGAAAGCAGACAACCAACTAAGCACAAGGATATTTTGTACCAAAAGCTGGAATTGTTGCTTTTGGTAACTTTTTCCCATCTGAGAACTTCCAAAAACACCTGTATCACTTGATTCCTAAAAACAACTGCTAGGTCTTTTGAAGAGCCCCATGCCTGTTTTTCTGCCATAATCACCCTCGGCCCATTCATCTCTCCTCCTTATTTATATCCATAGCTTATATTGTATTTATTCATTTAACAAAATGTATTTGAATACCAGACAGTTTGCCAAGCTCTAAGAATATCAGGTTTCAAAGAATATATCCTATTTCCTATCACTCATTTAGTCATTCTCAGGACAAACAACATCACATCAATTTAGCTGGTTGGTTTGAAATATAATTACGCTAAAGCCTAATGAATTTACACTAATTAGCAAAATTCTTACTCAATCGGTGGTCCAAATAGAGAACATAAAAGGATTTGAAGGCAGCTTTTAAAACCATTGAAACCACCCCAAATATTTGTGAAACATCTGCAAAAGAAAAACTGTTGATATTTTTGTTACAAGTTATTCCAGTGCATTTATTATAACCCATCTCATGAATTTTTAAGGAAACTCTTTCACTTGAAAGTTACACAGATTTTTTCCCCCATATTTCTTTATATGTTTTTCTTCTGCCTCAGATTTCTCTTCAAATTCAGTTAGTTCTTTCCAAGGCAAAGGAGGGGGACTCCCGTGAGAACATTCTCTAGGGTCTCCAGCAAAATCCAGGTCTTTCAAAGTGCAAAATATGTTCATACTTCCCAATGGCTCACGGTATAATTATGAAAACCCCAGGCACTTCACCTGGACCATACAATATTTGAAAGAAAGTGAAATTTCTTCTTTTCAAACACAATGCCTTCCACAAGTCTACTTTTATTGACAAGCATTTCAGGCGAGACAGCATGGAAAAAGATGGTCCTCCAGCTCTTAGAGACTCCCTACACATCCGATTACACCACAGCCATGCAGACTTAATGTCCTCTCCCCATGGGCAAATCAGAGACACGGAGGCCCATTACTCATCATGTCGTCTGGGGAAATTACACACAGAAGGGGTTGTGTAAAGCGAAACCTCATGCCCAGGTCCCCAGAGGTGCCTGCTGTTACCCTGTTATAGTCAATTTATATGACTGAATATTAAAAGGGAATAAGCCGGTTGTGTGTCTTCCACCTGGATGTTTCGGGAAACTCCGTGGCTATTAATCATTTGGTAACTTCTCACTGTGCCAGCGTGAAGACAGTTGCACCAAGTAACCTCAGGCGCGAAGCCTGCCCACAGGTTAGGGTTGAATTAAAACGTGATGGTTTGCAGTGACTCCGGAATGGAACAGAACAAATCCAATCAGCAAAGGCAGGGGAACTCACACATTTGTTATGAGGCTTAGGAGACTCAGTGCCTCCTCCAACTGCCTCTGTTCCTTGGCAGGCAGGTGCAAGTGGCCAGTATTCAGAGGCACAGCAAGAAGGCAGGGTGTCCCGGCACCACATAGATCTGGGTCTAAGCTCTGCTACTTATTAGCTTTCTGATCTTGTGACTGCTATCTAACTTTGTGTCATCCAAAAAACAAAAAAGAGGAAAATACAGAAAACCATCACTATCATGCAAGTTCACTGCAGGGCTTCTCAGCTTTGGCAGTAGTGACATTTGGACTGGGTAATTCCTTTGTCCTGGGGGCTAACCTGGGCATTGCAGGATGCTGAGCCACATCCCTGGCCTCGACCTACCAGATGCCAGGAGCACCCCCAATTCACTTGTGACAACCAAAAATGTATTCAGACTTTGCCAGCTATGCCCTGAAGGGTGAAGTCATCCCCAGTTGACAACAGCTGTCTTATTAAGGGGATGAGGTTATACGTGTAATGCACTTACCACAGAGTTGGTGTTTAGCAAAAGCACTTCTCTCCCTCTAAAAGTAACTTAGGTTTCAGCAATCCAGGTTGCTGCTACTGTATCTATCCACCTGGCATGCACAGCCCCCTTGGATGGAAACTGAATCGTGATCACCATATCCTAACAAAGTCTCGGTAGTCTGTCAGTCAAGACGTCCTCCTATTTTTGTCTGAGAAGTAGACGAGGTCATTTAAATCCTTTCCCTGAAATTTGAGTGTCTTCTGCAAGGACTGAAGGACCTGTGCGGATGGTTTAGTCCAATGACCTCACCTAAAAAGATATCCACCAGTTCCTGCTACCAAAGCCCAGAGCTCCCCCACTTCATGCCCCCCATAAGACTTGGTGCATCCATTTCTCTGTCAGTTCTAGGAGTTATGCATGCCTTTCAAATACATTCTTCGGTAATTTTTAACTTCGTGATTTTTTTTTTTTTTTTTTTTTTGAGACGGAGTCTCACTCTGTCTCCCAGGCTGGAGTGCAGTGGGGCTATCTTGGCTTATTGCAACCTCTGCCTCCAGGGTTCAAGCAATTCTCCTGCCTCAGCCTCCCAAGTAGCTGGGACTTCTGGCGCACGCAACCACACCCGGCTATTTTTTTTGTATTTTTAGTAGAGACGCGGTCTCACCGTGTTAGCCAGGATAGTCTCCATTTCCTGACCTCATGATCTGCCCACCTCGGCCTCTCAAAGTGCTGGGATTACAGGGGTGAGCCACCGTGCCTGGCCCCAAATGGTTTTTAAACATTTCATCAAAGGCATATTAAATGATATAATCAGTCTCTAAAAGCGAACGACGAGACAACAAGATGACCTTGAAGGAGAAAGGAGGCTCTACTGGATGGGGCTGTGGGTGGAGACATGGAAACAACAGGTTTCATCTTTGCATTTTCTCTTCATTTGCTGTTCACCGTGTAGCCCAGCACACTTTGGGGGGCAGCAGCATCCGCATCACCTGGGAGCTGGTTATAGATGCACAATCTCAGTCCCTCCCAGACCTGCTGGGATCCTAGGTAATTCAGATGCACAGAGTTGCTCAAGCACTCTTTCTGAGACTGAGCTCAAAAGCAATCAAGTGGCCTGTTCCCATGGGCTCCCCTTGGTAGGATGCTGGGCCATGCAGAACTGACTGTGCTGGGGAGAAACACGAGAAATAGATACTAATAAAATATTTAATTCTTTCCAGAACACTGGATACCAAGCCCCAACTCATTCCTGTTCCTTCACTGAAGTATTTTTGCAGAAATAAGTTTCTTACCTAACATCTTGGATCAGCGTTTTTTAAACTGGGTGTCACAATTCATTTTTAGATCATGAAATCAATTTACAGGTCATGGCCAGTATTTTAAGTAACAAGGGAAAGTAGAAGGGAAACTGGAAAGCACCACATAGACTAAGTATTATTTGTAAACTTTGTTTTGAGTGTGTGTGTGTGTGTGTGTGTGTGTGTGTGTGTGTGTGTGCTTTTACTGGGGGTACATGATTATGAAATAAAACCTATTTTGTATTGTGAGACCCTGCCAAAAAGTTTGAAAGTCCTCATCTTTGACTTTTACCAAAAATTGTACCAAGAAAGAGCCATGCAAGAAGCATTTTTCTCTTCTATCTTTCAATTGTTAGAATCACTCAAGAATGATATATATTCATTTGTTGCATGATGACCAATCTGAAACTCTCCTGTGATTTTAGGCCCCCAAAGAAGTTTGCTTCTTTCACTTGAAAGGGTGCTGTGGCTCATGGTGCTGGACACAGGAGAGGTAAGTAACCTGCCATGAATACCTCTTTGCCTCAGGGCTGGAAGGCTCAGCATTAAGTTTTAAGCAAAACTGAAGTGAGTTTCCTCAGTGATAATTCAACACTGAGAACTCTTCTATTGACTTGTCATAAGTCAATGATTTTCAAGTGTTCCTCCGCCTGTAATCTGTATATAGTAATATGTCACACATTTCTTTCTTTGGAGGCATTTTAACATAATTTAATCAACCAAACCAACACATAAAAACAAACGTCCAAAACTCCACTGGCCATCCAAACAAGGATGCTGAGAAAGGGAGGTGGGTAGAGCTATACCTGGGGGTTGCCATTCCCATGCTCAGAAGACAGGCTCTCCAATCAGCACCATCTAACCTTTACGGAAGACTCGCTGTGTGCCCAACACTGTGTCAAGTGCTTTAGAGATTTCTCCCATTTTATCCTGAGAAGTATCCAATGACGTGGACACCAGATTCTCATTAGCTCCACTTCAGAGATGAGAAACTGCAGCTCAGAGAGGCAAGCAGCTTACTCACCTACAAGGTTTGTATCAATCTTACTTCAACCTCACCCTCTTAGCCACTGTCTGCCTCACTTGGCCTCCTATCCACCGTAAGCAGCAGGAGGTACCCCACTCTTCCCACATCCTACCACCACCCTGGCTAGGAGGACATTTTCCCCCTTCCCAGCAAGAAGCAAAGTACAAGGCTGGCAATGACAGGTGATATTTATGACATAGAACACAAGCCTCCTTTTATCTTTTCCAGTTCCCTTTGTTTATGTATCAAATCTTGCCCTCTTCAAAGGGAGAAGGAGAGGCAGTGATGTGGAATGAATCCTTCAGAAGAGGAATTTGATGGTCAGCGAAAGACTTATTCAAATGAGAGACTGTGAGGACTGGTCATGTGCCTATCATTTACAGCGTCGTGACGTGCTCTGTGCTGTTAACTTTTAATTAACTCAGAGCAGAACGTTGGACACCACAATGTGCACACATAAACACCCCCGTTGGTGTCATGTTAAATTAATGTCTCTGAATGGCAGATTCTCCTCTTGCGTTAATGGGTTTGCCACCGTGGCTCTGTTAATTGCCCCGGCACATATGTGCTGGCCGAACCTGAAACGTGCCAGTGATCCTCAGGGCACATTCAACACCAGAAAGCCACGTATCAGACAGAACACTAGGTACCAAATCTTTCACAGACCGCCTTCCTCTCTTCCTGATCATCATCAGTAACGGTATTTTCAGAACGTAGGTTTCACTGGCATATATATTTTTTTCTGGCCCAGACACTGAAGCTGGCTAAACATCACCAGATATTTTGAGTCTAATTTTTATTGCATACATTAAGAAAGTTCAGCTTAATAAAGCAGGCCTGTTAAAGCAGGCCATTTTCAACAGGGTGCTGCAATTCCACACAGAATACACCTTTTGTTGGCTAATTCACCTGAAAATATTAGTGGTAAAAATACTTTTACATAGTCAGACTTTGGTTATACCTCTGTAGAGCTATGCTTTCCAGCTAAATCAATTTCATCACTCATCTTAATGAACGTGATTAGTGTAAGTTACTGTGGAAATCAGAAAGAGCCCCCAAATAACCACTAATTTATACTTAGTTATAAAGACTCAGTTTATCACTTTATGCATTTAACTAAGACTATACAAGAATAAATCTTCAAAATGATCAGTGTCATTAGAGAAATGCAAATCAAAACCACAGTGAGCTACTAACTCCCACCAGTTAGAATGGCTATTACTAAAAAGTAAAAAAATAACAGATGCTAGTGAGGTATTAGAGAAGAACAACTGCTTGTACATTGTTGGCAGAAGTGTAAATGAGTTCAATCATTATAGAAGACAGTATGGAGATTCCTCAAGGACCTAAAATAGAAATATCATTCAACCCAGCAATTGCATTACTGGGTATATACCCAAAGGAATATAAATCATTCTATTATAAAGACACATGCACATGTATGTTCACTGCAGCACTATTCACAATAGCAAACACATGGAATCAACTTAAATGGTCATCAAAGGTAGACTGGATAAAGAAAAGGTATTACATATACATACACCACACAGTACTACACAGCCACAAATAAAATGATCATTGCTGCTGTTGTGCAGCCTCACTGGTGTTTGTCTTCCTAACAGATTCATAAAGGAATATTTCCCTGAGACATTTTCTTTACTGAACTTTCTACATCATGGACCCACCCTCAGGGAATGAAGACAGATGGGACAAAGCATCAAACCTAAAAGCTGAAAGGGAAAGAGGAAACCTCTTCCATGAACCTTGGCCTCTGGGGTCTGCTTGAATGCTCCTTACATAAATTTCTTACTCTGTCATTCTACTTATAGTGAAAGAAGAAAAAATACAGATGAATTCTACTTGAGTTGCAGCTGTCTGAGCTTCTTTGAATCTTTCAAGCTCACCATTGCCTTCTCTCCTCCTCACCTGTGCATTTTCTGTTTGTCCATGAAGCTAGACTGTTTTCTTCTGCTCTCCCTCGATGAAGAAGGCTCAAATGCTACTTCTTCAAAGAAGCCTTCCTCCATGCCCCAACTCAGGGAGGAAAGCCCTTTCTGTATTCCTAGGTGCCTGTATGGTTCCTTCAAAATCCGTCATTACTTACCATTGCTTGTTCAGTGTATGCTTTCTTGCCAGCTAACAAGTCCTAAGGGCAATGAGCTTTTCCTGCCCTCGTCAAAATGCACAGCATGCCGGCGTCATGATACAGCAGATGAGCAACAAACATTAATACTTAGAGGAGAGAAGGAAAGCCAGAGAGCATGCAGTCTAAGAGGGGCCACGATAGCTTCACAAGGGCAGGGCCCACCTACAGATATCTGATGGGCTTAGAAGGAACGGGGAACTGCTTGAGGGCAGGAAACCTATACTTTTCATTGGTGGTGCCTAGGAAATTTTTTCTCTTAATATTTTGAAAGATTACCTCTAATGTCCTTGTAGCTTTACCAGAGTTTTGAAAGATTACCTCTAATGTCCTTGTAGCTTTACCAGAGTTTTGAAAGATTACCTCTAATGTCCTTGTAGCTTTACCAGAGTTCTTAGTTGACAATACTGAAAATGAAGACAAGGTTAGGTCCTGATGATCTCAGAGAATTAATTTCTTGTAAATATTTACTTATTTTTTAAAAATCACGAGCCAAGTGTAGTGGTACATGCTCATAATCCCAGCCCTTTCGGAGGCCGAGTTGAGTAGATCGCTTGAGCTCAGGAGTTCCAGAACAGCCTGGGCCACATGGCAAAATGCCATCTCTGCAAAAAGTACAGAATTAGCTGGTCAATGTGTCATGTGCCTGTATTCCCAGCTACTTGGAAGGCTAATGTGGGAGGCTCACTTGAGCCCCGGAGTTGAAGGCTGCAGTGAGCAAAGATGGTGCCACCGTACTTCAGCCTGGGTGACAAAATGAGACCCTGTATCAAGAAAAATAAAATCATTTTGATGGAGCTAATTTATATATACCTATTTAATCCTCAGTGGCTCTGTGAAGTTGGGTCTATATCAAATCCTCTTAGGTTTGACCATAATCAAGATGCCAGCTCCTCCTTATGCCAACTATGTGTCAAACTCAGTGCTAGGTATTTTTCTGATAGTGTCTCATATAATCTTCATAACCACCTTATGAATTAAGAGCCCATATCCTCATTTTGCAAATGAGAAGGCAGAAAATTTATTCAGCTTGCTCAATCAGGAAAAGGCAAAGTTGAGATTTGAACCCAGTCCTATCCACATCACAGGGCCACATTTTACAAATATTGAAAACAGCATAACAAAAGGCATCCTGGAATTTCACATTTATTCTACTGGGACAGGAAAACAATGGGTCTAGATGCCGAGAGGGCGATTTTCTTTTGAGATGGAGTCTCACTCTGTTGCCCAGGCTGGAGTGCAGTGGCGTGGTCCTGACTCACCGTCATCTCCGCCCTGTGGGTTCAAGTGATTCTCCTGCCTCAGCCTCCTGAGTAGCTGGGATTTTAGGCGCATGCCACCAGGCCTGGCTAATTTTTGTATTTTTAGTAGAGACTGGGTTTTATCATGTTCGTCAGGCTGGTCTTGAACTCCTGCCTTATGATCTGCCCACCTCGGCCTGCCAAAGTGCTGGGATTACAGGAGGAAGCCATCACAGAGAGGGTGATTTTCAAAAGTTAAATGAGACACTGACATTTGAGCAGCACAGCCCTTGCAGAAAGAGCTAAGCTAGAGGAGAGAGGTCATCAAGTCTGCAGGACACGTAGTCCATTCTTTGCTGAACATCATGGCAGGGACTTTCTCATGTGCAGTAAGTGCCAAATCACTGAATATGCTCATGAAGACATTTTCCAGCACTTAAGAGACTTAATAGTCTTTCATCTGTGGGAAGCCCATTTTCGACACGCGTTCCTAATTTTCTAATGCAAACACAAATATACTCTTTGCAGTCAGCCGTAGCTCGAACCTGGAGGATGGGGCAGGAGGCCTGGCAGTTTGGGGCATCTCTCCACTTCTCTTTTTAATTGTCAAGCCGACCACCTTGGGCACATAGTCCACGCTAGGAAAGTCAGACTCGGCACATTTAGTTTCAAGGACTGAATTCTCAGCCTTTTCAATAGTGAATTTCTTCTACAGTCGGTGTTTTTTTTTTTTTATTATTAAAAATAATAGCAGAGGTTTTGTGCATTCCTGCTGCTTCATGAGCCATCTGTCACAGATACCTTGGGCAAAGAAGCTTCAAAATGCATGACGAGCACTGATCAGCTGGAAAAAAAAAATCCTAGCAAGAGCTACCCTTTTGTTTTTGGACAGATGAGTTTTAGCATCTAATCTAACATTTCCCCTACTAGGGACATTTTTACAAGGAATTTAATTGATCTTATTAGAGTTGGTACAGGAATCAGTTATCTTTATGGCTGCAGTCAGCCAACAGGCAAAGCTGGGGAGTCTCACATTGGAAGCAGCACAGTAAAGCTAAGCAAAATTCTGGAGAATTATTGACCAGATTCAAGGTTCAAGTTTTTAAAATTTATTTATGTCCGACATTCGTCCATACTGGATTTGAGGTGGCTTGCACAACTAAGCACAATAAGGCAGAAGCACAAGTAGATAAAAACAAGGATCAGAGAAAAAAACGAAAAGCAGGAAGAGATGGAGCCGACATGGTGGACACAGAGGATCCGTTCCGTAGACTCGTTATGGTTGAACCACACATTTGATCCTCTGTGTCTTGTCAGCTGAAGCAGAAAGGAGAAATGTGGCCACAATCCATTTTGCTCATGCTGATGGTGGTGAGGGAGAACACCCAAAACCTTCCCAAAGAGGTTCCTGAGTCTTAGGTCCAAAGACATTCTATGCATGAGGCTTCCAAGAGGACCTTGGCACCATGAGCCCTGAATCTCATTTTAAGTAACCATCAGGATGCTAAGCAGTGAGCTACCTCCTTTCTTATGCATCATACAGCAGCCCCATGACTTCGCTGTGGTTCCCATTCCCCAGTGGGGAGGCTGATATGCACAGGGTCCCAGGACTCATAACCACTTGATGTCTGGATGGATTGAAGCCCCCAACTCCAGGGCAGTTGGCTTGCTCCCACACTTCAGAGTGTTATCTGCCTTGGGTCAAAGGAACACTGTAGTGTCTTGTCCTTCTCTTGGGAACACCAGCCAGAGCCATGAGCAAGGCATTCTCTTGGCTTCAGCGTGCTGGCTCTCTACCCGAGATTAACTCTGGGCAGAACGTTATTAATCCGAGGGTTTGGGAACATTAAATCCCATTGTTATCTGTATGTTTTATGTAGATTTGTGTGTATGTTCGTGTGTATATCTATTAAAGTACTGAATGCCCCCACTTTCCTAATTGTACTAATACAGTACATGGATGTGCCTGCACATGTCCACGGGCGGTTATGTGTACATAGTGGCAAATCTATGTGAAAATAATGATAACAGCAGCTAACAGAACACTGAGAACAGTGTCAGCCCCTGTCTAAGCACGTCCCGAGTATTAACTCACATGATCTTAAGAGTATTTGGAGGAGGGCAGTAACCTGCTCTGTCAACCCATAACAAAATGACACCTGAGGGTGACGTGGCTTGCAAAGTCTCACGAATGGCTGAGTAGCCCTTGAGGCTGACAGCTCACCAACTCCCTCAGCTGAGCCAGCTTTCACATTCTCAGACCTGCTTCACGGCAGAAGGCACAGGTATCTTGTAGCAAATATGCCTAGTTTTCTTAACATGACCACACGGATCTTGCCTTGGACACAGGCTGCTTCTTACTTCGACCAAGATGACTGATTACCAAGAAACCAAGGCAGCTGAGGCGACTTTCTAGGGTTATACTCATGCAACACCCTGAGGTTTAATGTGTTGAATCCATTGCAGGTGCAATTAATGTTAGGAACCCCGCCCTAGCAGCACCCTAGAGGGAGTCCCACCCACAACAAACCACAGTCTTATAGGAAGCTTTTTATGGTATCATAACATAGAAAAATAAATCCAGCTTGGAGGACTTTGAACCAAAAAATGCTACTTTAAAAATGAAGCTCAATTTGAAGTCTCTGCCTTATTATTTTACCTTGAGGACAACAGCCACCACCAGCTTAGTAAGATTACAATTTCCAGTCTTTACTACTTACTCAGTGCCAGGTGCTGTGCTAAGGGTTTGGCATGCAATACCTCCATTCTGTGTCCATTCTCTTAGTATCTTACGAGCTAGGTATAAGGATCAGATCCACTTGAGAAGAGAGGACACAGAGGTTCAGCAAGTTAATTAAGGTCAATTATCCAAGGACAGGGGTGGCATTTGAAAACAAGTTGCTCTGACTCAGCAGTCCCATTCATTATGTTAACTCCGTACTCTTACCCCTGATGGTATGGATTTTTTGGGCTAGGTAACTCGTTATTGTGGTGGGGAGCAGGCTGTCCTATGAATTGTAGGATATTGAGCAGCATTTCTACACATTAGAAGTCAGGCGCACCCCTCCCTGGTCATGACAGTCAAAAACATCTCCAGCTATAACCAAGTATCTCCTAAGAAGGTAATCACCTTCCCCCCAGGTTGGGCCTCAACCCATGTGCTGAGCTTCCTACTGTAGCTGAGACAGCAACGGCCAGCACTTGGTGACATCACACAACTGCTTGTAACATGTGACTTGGCTCAGCGCAAGTCCTCTTCCATTCTTAGCACAAGGAAAGACAATGGAATTCACTTTAAGAACAGGTGTGCTCCTAAAATGTTTTCCATAAGCACAAGGAAAATATGATGGTTTTAAGATGATCATGCTGGGTTAATAAAATCTTATTTTCCCCGTTTGCATTCATTAGGAAGTTATGGCCATGATTATATTAACTGTAATATCCTAATAAATTCTTGCCTAAAGATGCAGCGAACACATCAAGAGAATATTTTAAATGCCACTCAGATTCTAAAATAAAAATGCATTTGGGTGGGGAGGCTTCCAGGCATACTTAGCACAGTAACTAAAAAAAAAAAAAAAAAAAAAAAAAAAAAATTTATATATATATATAAAAGAGGTAGCAGCTTAAAAATCCAATGCTTCCCGGGGATCAGTCAATACAGGACACTGCTGACCTATAAGGGTCTTTGTAGGGATTAGAAAGCGGCATTCCCTCAGGGGCTATAAATTAACGTTTTTAAAAGCTCAGCTTGGTGAGGGGAAGGCACCTTTGTGTGAAGAAAAATCTCCCCTGCCTCTAGGTGGAATCAGCCCTGCTACCTCTGCCAGGCGACTTTGCAGGTTGCCTGATGGTGCAAAGCCCCTAACCTGGCATCAGATTGTGATTCCCAATGTGGAAAAACAAGGCCTTCCTCAGCGCAGCTGTTCAGATCTCAGAGGCTTAGCCTCTCAACAAAGGCCTGTACAAATGGCCGAAGACCATCCTGCAGCAGAGACAGGTGACATGCCTTCTACAGAACTGGCCCCACCCCCTGCTGCCTCCTCACATTCAGGATTCAGTCACCTCCTTGTTGGACCCACCAGAATGAGGACAGAAAAGACAGGAGCCCATAGGGGTGAGTTTGAGAATCTCAGTTTTGGGGATGAACCATTCTGGCCTCACACTTACCAGCTGGGTAACTGTGCAAATCCCTTAATAGCTAAGAGCCTCAGTTTCCTCCTCTGTAAAATGGGGCAACACCAGAACTCACAAGTTTCTTGCAAGGATTAAATGTGATAATTCATATAAAATGCTCAACATGATGTCTGGTACCTAGTAAAAAACTCTAATTAATAAAGTTTTTTTTCATTACACTTCCTATTTTTGAGATAATTGTTGATTCACACACAGTTGTAAGAAATAGTGCAGAGATCCTATGTACCCTTTACCCATTTTCCCTCAATGGGAACATCTTACAAATTTACAACATGACTTCCCAACTAGAATACAATCAAGATGCGGAACAGCTGCATTTCCACCAGGAAGCTCCTGGGTTGTTGCTTCATTATCCTCCAAAGTCAGCCATGGCTGAATATATTGGAGAAGTTTGGCTGGGGGGAGAGGGGCAGAAAAAAAACCTTTACCGAATCACAGAGAATATAAACCATATTTTAAAAGTCTCTTCCCCCAATTTTTAAACAGATAAATACTTCCACATAGTTCAATACATCAAGTTTGCATAACAATGTTACGGGTTTTGCAACAAAGAATTTAAGTCGGTCCCATATCACTTGAAGACAGTAAGGGTACAGCTTAGACTCCTAAGCACAGGTAGGAAAGTCTATCCTGGCTGGAATCCTCCAGCGGTTCCTGGGTGCACTTAGAATAAATTCCAACTCGTCATCTCTGAGACTCTGTATCATCTGAGTCCTGCTTTTCTCTTGGATTTATTCACTAATCAATCCCATCTCCCTTGCTTCACTTCTACCACCATGACCGTCTATTTCTTGATTACTCCAAGGTTGCTGGAGTCTCCAAACTGTCAGCTCAACTGAGCGCAACTCAGTACACACCTCCGCATGGCTGGTTCCTTAGGAACGCTTGCTTCTCTGCTCAAACACCTTCCTTGTCAGCTCTGTTTCAGCAGCGCTTCTCACTGCATACTTCTGCTATCCCTATCTCCTTTCCCTTTCTTCCTAGGGCTCACCACTCCCTGAAATTCTGGTTTTATTTGGCACTTTGTTTATCCTGTCTTCCCTAGATAGAATGTGAACCATGAAATCTCAGATCTTGCCTATCTTCTTCATCCATCTATTCTCAACACTTGGAACAGTGGCTGGTGGTGGTCTTTAAATATTGTATTAATGAATAAAAAAGTAATAAGGAGGAAAAATGACTTTTTGAATACTCATTGGATCAATGAGATTTTTTTTTCTGATAGTGGCAATCTGAATATTTCTTCAGGTTTATAAAAAAAATCTAATCTAGACCAAAATTATTTGATTTTAAACATAGCAATAATTCACAATTACTCTTGCTCTGACACCCACGGGTATGGTCATTTGGCTAAAGAATTTGCAACTAAAGGTCTTGGATAACTCATTAACCTGGGATCTACTGTCTCTTAGGACACTTCCATCGCAATGAAACAACTACCTGGTTGGTTACCAATAGTGCTGTTTTGGAGAGAGTGTTAGTCAAACACTTGTAGAAAGAATTAAAAGTTCAAATGTTATTCAATTAATACATGCGGATCTTGTATAGAGAAGTTGTCAGCCAAATATAACAGTGGACCTGTCTTATCAACAAATTTTTTTGTGAATAATCTCTAATACCAATATCAAAGCTTCCAAATCCTATCTGTTCCAAGAAAGAAAAATGTGCAAACTCTGATCCATCACAATTAGCACTGTCTTAGAATAGACATGACTTAGAGACAGACATATCCCTATATGGGGAAAACCACCCCCAGCCACGTTTCTGCTACAAATCTACTTAGATGGCATGGGCCTCTTCTCAGTCACATGGTGTCGGGTCTTACCTCTCTGAGTGTCCATTTGCTTAACCTGTAAATCAGAGAGAACGATGGCACCTTTCTCATGAAGTAGTTATGGGGATTAAATGAGATACATCAGTAAAGTTTTATCAGAGTGCCTCAAGCAAAGTAAGTTAACATCATCTCTAACTGCACAGGATGTGATGTGTATGGTGGGGTAATTATCTGCTGTAACTTAACCACTAGCTTTCTGAAGAAGTGAGACAATCCTTGCTTTACAGTGTTTGCCCATTCCCATGGTATAAACAATCCTGCCATGGCTGATGTCAAGCGACAGTGAAGACAGAGTTAGAAAGAGTCACTAACAATTGTCTCATGAGAGCTGGTAGGAGCTGGCTCAAGCACACCAACCACTGGGTTAGAGGGTACAATGATCTCTCCTTAGTCTGGTCAGTAAACATGAGAAACAGGCTCTGTATGACATATATCAATAACCTGCAAAAGGCACTCAGGGAGAAGGACATCAAGGCCCAGCAAAGAAAAGTTGGTGAAATTGTGTGTTAGCAGTAGTGCTCTACTAAAAATTATTCCTCAGACAAGAGACTATACCACACATGACAGTCCCTGAGGATGAGGAACTGAATGAAAGTTATGCACTCAAAGAGTGAAAGATGGTAGCAACTTCCTTGCTAAAATTAAGGGCATGAGAGAAGTGTTGAGTTCAGTTTAGGTATGTACCAAGGGAAAGATCACGTCGCATTGCATTTGAGGATGATTCATGTAGACAACTGACTACACTACATTCCAGAGAGTTCTGTGGTAGACAAGCAGTTCTCTGCAGAAAGTGATGGGTGAAGCTATGAGCGTGGTTACCACTGTGAGGGAACATAATGAGAAAGGGAAGACAATGAGAGAGGGAAGGAAGTTGGAAAACGATCAGATAAGATTAGAAGGAGAGAAGTTCATGAAAGAGAGAGAAGTTCATGAAGGAGAGAAGTTCAAACCTTTAGGGGAAAAGTATTCTGAGAGATAGAAATGGAATCAGGAAAGTTAGTATCATGGAAGCCAAGAGAAAAGAGATATGCTACACTGTAGAAATCTTCTTGATCTACTAACCAGCTGATGACCCTTGAGCCTGACTTTCATTTTAAGTTACTAACCCTGGGAAGTGACTCTTATGGTTGTACAATGGCACCTGCACATGACAGGGCTTCCTGCTGGTGACTTGGGGCTGCTGATCTGGGTGAAGTCTCTGATAACCTCCCAAGAGCATAGGAAATGTGGCAAACAACAACAGATAGAACTGCTTTTGAAGCACACGGCTAAAAGAGGTCAGGATTTTTATGTACCCCCTGCCTCTGTTTCCTCTTTTTCTCACCCATACAAGAGCCCATGCACACTACTATCTTCCCTCCTGATCTCTTCTTTCATCCCCTCCTAGGTACTCTCCCCCCGCCTTGTCCCAGCTGGTGGGAGCATTCTGGGGCTGTGAGTGGAAGAAAGCCAGCAGGCTCTCATGGTGTTCACATCCCCTGCCTCTGATCTCATTAGCACCCCGCTGATCAGGAGGGACCCTCAGACATCAGAAAACATGAATCTTCTGCTCCAGATTCATCTTGCCTTCTCACTCGCCCCTTTCTACTCTTTCCATCAACAGGCTGGTGCTTCCTGGACTTCAGAAGTGGAGTGTGCAGAAACAGAGCGGAAGAAAAGGCTCTAACACACGGGTGACATTTAAAGAACAGCAGCTGTCTTTGAAGAATCATCTGTCCTTTGGAAGCATGTTTTATTATGTGCTCTGACTCACCAGCTGATATCCAGGGGATGCATTTATGTTCTCTGGTTTCTGGGTTCAATATAGAAGTATTATTTGGTTTGTCCACTGAAAGGATTTAGAATTAATTATAGGTAGGGTAGACCTCAGGATGGTGAAAGCCAATTCCTGTATCTGTGAATAAATTAAAACAGTTAAAATAATGTAGGTGGCAACTTCTCATTTTCCCTAAGGCTTCATGAAAAATCCAAAAGTAGTCTAGTGGAAAATAAATAATAAATCAAGTATTTAAAGATGATTTCATGAGGGTGGGGAGTGATATCTAATTCTGAATCGCATGCATGTTTAACAGATGCTGTCAATTAAAAAAAAAATAAAAATGGTGACAGCAGGGGCTTCATCCTCAGGATATACAGAAAGAAAAGTAACTGGATTAGGACACAGGAGTGGGATATGCACTATACCGAAGCTTATACAAAGTCCTTAAGCTTGCTTTTCACATTTCCAGCCCTTTGCAACTCAGCCACTGAGTTTCCCATCAGGAAGCTTATTCTCCCCAAGCCTCCAAGTAAATTATGTCTGGTGCAGAACATGTACTCACAGCCTGTCCTAAACCCCACCCCACATACCCCCTTCTACTGGGCTTACACTAAATGACCTTCTAAAACCCTATCTTTCCTTTGCTCAAAACTAGATCTGTGAACTGGTTCTTTCCACTTTCCTGGGATGCCATAGGTGACAACAATCTCCAGTCCTAAAATCCACAGTGTCCTGTCTACAGGCAGGTACTTGACTAAAACATTCCTGTATCCATTCTCACCAGCACCTGCAGATCTAATGAGATATCCTCTCTGATTCATGCCAGGCATCTACCCTGGTTGCTGAGGTCATCCCAGTTCCTCAGTAGAGATGGATATGCAAAGGTACCAAGGCAGAGAGGTGCATTAGGCAAAAGATGGGCATGTTAGCTTGTCAGGAACAGAATCTGTCACCTGTAAGGACTGGAGTAGAAGGGAAAAGAGAACTGAAGAAGGAAACAGATGGCAATGTCCCAACTGAATACATCCTGAAGTCAACAGAGAAGAATTAATGGTTTCAGCAAGGAAGTGACTGGATCCAGCTTTAAGCTTCTGGCAGCAACACCGGTGAAGAGTAAATATAGGTGCCTCAAAGGCAAATATTAGTTTCACCTGTTCAAGTGAATGACCACGCCAGTCAGAAGAAAAACACACTAAAGATCCAACCAAAGAAGAAATATTTCATAGCTCAAACCAATAAGAATTGGTAATTGCTTCAAAAAAAAAAAAAAAAAAAAAAAAAGCATTCTAGAAGGAATAAAATGGAGATGAATGAACCACGGCAAAGTACAGAGAATAAGAAGAGTGCCAGGCCAGGCCAAAGATAGGATTAAGAGTTACAGAATCTCTTGGAGTAGAGAAGTCAGCAAAGCAGAAAATCAAAATGAAGCTTCTGATGAGGTGAAGATTAGGAATGCAAATGGAAGGAGCAGCCAAGGAAGAAAATAATCATAGACCCCTCTGACATGGGGAAAATTATAATTTGCTAACAGAAAAATACTATGTCTTTTTCAAGTTTTTGCATAAAATTTCCCACAGGTGAATTTTTAAAGCTCCTTCTTGGAAATGTTAGTGGAAATCAGCTTCTGGTTTTTATCAGTGATTCCAAAACTAATGCATTTGAAGAATAAAGAAATTCGAGTCCAAATATGTAACTAAATAAAACCCTATCCTAAACCTTGATTGTAACAATAAAGAAGAATTAATTCTGGCTGGGACAAAAGACATCCTGGTGAAACAAGAAATAAGAATTTGGGCCAGGTGCAGTGGCTCATGCCTGCACTCCCAGCACTTTGGGAGGCCAAGGCAGGCGAATAGCTTGAGTCCAGGAGTTCAAGACCAGACCAGCCTGGGCTACATGGAAAGACCCTGTCTCTACAAAAAACACAAGCTGGGTATGGTTGTGTATGTCTGTAGTCCCAGCTACTCAGAAGACTGAAGTGGGAGGATCTGTTCAATTCGGGAGGTCTAGGCTGCGGTGAGCCATGATCACACCTTTGCACTCCAGCCTGGGTGACAGAGTGAGACCCTGTCTCAAGAAAAAAACAATTGACTAGGTTTTTAACATGCTGAAAACATATTCAAATTATCGTTCACAGCTTAAGCTCTAACCTTGGTTAATGTCTACTGCATTGAGAAACAATTTGAATTTACAATTCAAATGAAAAAGCTAATTATTTAATTAACAGATGACTCCTTGATTATAGGTGTGTAAAGACCACATGTATTAACTCTAATCCTACATGGAGTTCTTGGGTTTTACCTTTCAAAGGAGGCCAATGCAGCTTCAGCACTTGTTTTCCTTAGTTTTTCTATCAAAGTCTGAGACAGTATTTCAATTTAACACTTACCTGTCAATGCCGAAATCTAAAGGAAAAGATAATGCATAAATTTTTAAACTTTCCTTTCCTGCTATGGATTTTTCCGAATTCGATGCTACATTGAATAGGACTGATGTCATTTCCCCACCAGAACTTTTTGCAATCATCTTCCACAAAGCAAAATCTTCTAAGACGTATAGTTAGGGATGGCAGGGAACACTCCTGCTCAGATAAGTCTGGGAAATTAGAGTCCAGAGGTAAAGAAATCAGCTTAACATTGGCTAAGGTTTTCAAAATTACTTGATTATGAAACTTGTTTTTTTGGATAGTATCCAGAGAAGAGTCAACATAGCAAGCATGGACCACTATCCCTAGAAAGGCCAGCCTGCAAGCTTGGCTCTTCGTTGGTATCTGGGAACCATGATTTTGGGAAGGCTCCTACCACTCTCTGATAAGAGTGGCTCTATGTGCTTAACCTGTGCAGATAGATACGGCTTCTGCTGAACACCTGTTTTCCTTCTGGGGGTCATGAATTTGGTACGTATCAGGCAGAGGGCGCCTACGTGACCAGCCCCCAGTAAAAACTCTGGGCAGTAAGTCTCTAATGAGTGTCCCTTATTAGACAGCATTTTATACTCATTGTCATGATTTGTTGCTGTGGGAGTTAATTATTGTCCTGTGTGACTCCACTTGGAAGCTGTTGCCTAGTTTCTCTTGGTCACTGTCTATGTGCCTTTATGCTGATTTTGCTTGGAATCTTTTCACTGTAACAGACCCTCAGCAACACATGCAACTAGATGTAGAGTCCCTGAGTCTTTCTAGCGAATCACCAAATCTGAGGGTGGTGTTGGGGACCATTGACACACAGAGCATTAACCAACAGTTTGCCAGAACTACTGTTCCAAGGGAAATACTTAGAGAAACACTGCTCAATAGCACAGACTTAGTGAGAGAACGTATGTTAAATACAGCACAGTTTCTGACAGATAAGATGGGATCTGTAAATAGTAGACATTAGTAGTGTTACTCTTACTGCTGATATTGTTATGGGAAATAGAAAACCCTTTTTGCCACACCCTTGAATATCTTCCATGTGCTATGTATACTGCTTCATACACAGTAACCATGACTAGATGTTTGCTGAATGAATTATAAGCCTTTATTTACAAAGTGCTGTTCCAACACAGCAAAGCCCATTTAAAGCGTGCAGTCTCAGCCCTCTTGGAGCTCACAAATCTAAAACAAACATTATCAGTAAAGACAGAGCTCTCGATGAAAATGCAGACAGAAAGCTCAGCAAGAAAAAATAAATGGATGCCCTAAAAAAGAAGTGGTCAATACACCTTCAGCAAGCACAAAGCTTGACACATATGTACGTTTCTAATTTTGGTGGCAGAAGTGAGGACGGACATCAGAATTCATTTCTGGAGAGAAGAACTGTGCAGTTCCATGAAAGCCTTTCCTACAACGCTGATAAACCCACATGGGAAAGAGCTTCATAGTTAATGAAGATCATACTTTAAGTGGTAATGTTACTTTTTTAAAATATCTCAAGCTAAGTCATCTGGATAAAGTGTATGTTCAATAGGTTGCTTATTCCAGTAACATTTCACTTTCACTGAGGCTAAGATCTCCTTTACTAACTGACCCTAAGTACAATGACCTCATATTACAGTTTTTTTAGGACAAAATTGGTTTATGTTTGCAATCCTAGTCTAAATATTAAGATAGTCCTTTTTGCTCTCAAAAGCACTACAGTTTTGGATAATAAATACATTTTTGTGACGATTCTAGATTGAGTGCTTAAAACCAAGAGGAACATAAATTGCCACGTGAACCTCCCAGCCCCTGTACACGGATGGAGTCTTAAACATTAATATGGTTTGGCTGTGTCCCCACCCAAATCTCATCTTGAACTGTAGCTCCCACAATTGCCACGTGTCGTGGGAAAGACCAGGTGAGAGAGGTAAGTGAATCATGGAGTGGGTCTTTCCTGTGCTGTTCTCATGATAGTTAATAAGTCTCACAAGATCTGATGGTTTTATAAAGGGAAGTTTCCTGCACAGGTTCTCTCTGTTCCCTGCTGCCATGTAAGATGTGCCTCTTGGCTTCCACCATGATTGTAAGGCATCCCCAGCCATGAGGAACCGTGAGTGCATTAAACCTCATTTTCTTTATAACTTACCCAGTTGCAAGTATGTCTTGATCAGCAGCGTGAGAACAGTCTAGTATAGTCATGGATGAGAAAAGCTCCTGAAGCCCCAGGAAGCTCAAGGCCCTGGTGTGAGGGCACTCTTTGGAAGTATGGTCATGAACAACCTGCATATTGGAGGCCGATGGCTAGGATTCAAGTCCTGGTTGTACCAATTACTCACGATATCTTGGGTAAGCTACTTAACCTCTTAGTCCCACAGTTTCCTTAACAGTCAAATGAAAATAATAGTGCCTACCTCGCTGATTTCTTATAAAGAGTAACAAAAGCTGTCTGAATAGTTTTTGACACACTTTGTGCTCAAAGATGTTAGCTGTACTTAAGGATACTTCCCTCTGAGTCAGAGAAGATGAAAATCCAGTTTAGTGAGGAGACGTGTGAGAGTGACTGATACGTCTGTCTCCAAAGGCAGACATTGCTAATCGACAGTCATTCTCCACCCTGCTGCATCTGGAGGCAGCCTCAGAGTCTTCCTCAACATCGGTCTCCAAGAAGACAATCACTGGAAACAATCACTTTCTCTCAAGTACTGCCATTGTCCCCGAGACAGAGAATTTTGCCTCTTCCATGAGGATCTTCTCTTCTGCTGATCTAACTCCCTGAGGCTTCTTCATTCTTGCAGGTGATGTTGGTTTGCTCACTCTGCCTGGACTTGTATGTCACCCTATAAGCCCAGTCCATTCTGACAGCCATTAACCCTCTCCAAACACATCTGATTTAGAAAAGCTTGACCTAGGTTTACATTGGCTGCAACACAGACAATTTGGGAAAAATCTTTTAGTGTCAGGAGATGACCAACCTATTTTTCTAGTGGCATCTCCATATGGCACAGGACAACTCCTGATACTCTTCAGAGTACCTGTTTCTCTCAGTCATCACCACCTCAGTAAACGGCAATCTGTCCATCTTTTGGTTATGTATGTACCTATGCAACAATTTTGCATGTTCTTCACATGTACCCCAATACCTAAAACGCAATAAAATATAAAAAACAAAACAAAAAGTCTCTTAGTCTTGGAGTCCTCATACTTCCTGTTTTAAAAACATACTACAAAGAAACAGTAATCAAAATTGTATATATTGACATTGAAGATAAATGCAGAGATCAATGAAACAGAATAGAGAACCTAGAAATAAACTCTTATGTATATGGCTGAAATATTTTTGACAAGGGTGCCAGGATTATACAGTGGGAAAAGGACAGTCACAAATGGCATTTGGGAAACTGAATACCTACAAGCAAAAAGGAAGTTAAACTCTTACCTTATGCCATATACAAAAATGAACTCAAAATTAATTAAATTCTCACTAAATGTGAGATATAAAACTGTACAACTCCTAGTTGAAAACACAATGGGAAAGCTTCAGGACATTGGATTTTACAATGATTTCTTATATATGACACAAAAAGCACAGACTACAAAAGCAAAAATAGACAAATGAAACTACATCAGACTTAAATACTTATGCTTATCAAAGGAAACAATCAACAGAATGAAAAGATAACTTAATAGGAGAAAATACTTCTAAGACATATATCTGATAAGGGATTAAAATCCGGAAAAATATAAAGAACTTCTCCAACTTAACAGCAATAAAAAATCCAAATAACCTGATTGAAAAATGGGCAAAGGACCTGAACTGACAATTCTCCAATGAAGTTATAAAAATGGCTAACGAGCTTATGAAAAGATGCTGTACATCACAAAATAAATGCAGATCAAAATCACAGTGAGGTATCACTACACATAGCCATTAAAATGGCCACTATCAAGAAAACAGAAATAGTGAGTGTTGGAAAGACATGGAGAAACTGTAACCCTTGCATATACTTGGTGAGAATATAATATGGCACAACTATTATAGAAAACAGTATAAAGGTTTCTCAAAAAAACTAAAGAGAATTACCATATTATCTAGCAATCTCACTCCTGGCTACATATCTGAAAGAATTTGAAGAAGGCTCTCAAAGAGATATTTGCACACCCAATAAAGTATAATTTATAATAGTCAAGAGGTGGAAGAAACCCAAATGTCCAATGATAGATTAATGGATAATGGATAAAGAAAATGTGGTATATACACGCAACTGACTGTTACGCATTCTTGAAAAAGAAGGATATCCTGTCATATGAGACAGCACGGATGAACCTCAAGGACATTATGCGAACTGAAATAAGCCCGTCATAGGGGACAAATACCGTATGAATCCACATATTCAAAGTATCTAAAGCAGTCAACCATACAACCAGAAAGTGAAAACATAGTTGTCGAGATCGGAGGGTTGGGGGCAAGGAGAATTAGTGTTTAACTGGTATGAAGTTTTAGTACTGCAAGATGAAGAGGTTCTGGAGATTTGTTACACAACAATGTGAGTGAACTTATGCTACCAAACTGCACACTTATAAATGGTTGAGAAGCTAGGCACAGGGGTGCACACGTGCAGGCCCAGCTACTTCGGAGGTTGAGACAGGAGGATCACTTGAGCACAGGAGTCTGAAGCCAGACTGGACAGCAAAGTGCAACCCTGATTCTCAAAATTAAAAAAAAAGGTTAAGATGGTAAATGTAAAATTATGTGTTTTTTAACTCAATTTTTAAAAGTTAAAACATTTTTAAAATCTTCCCATTACTCTCAACACTTCTCTCTTTAATCACATACTCCACCTAATCCAGCAGCAAATTCTGGTGCCTCTTTCAAGACATACCTCAAATCCAACTCCATTTTATGACTTCCACCTTGGCCATGGGCACCCTAGCCCCACTCTCTAATACAAGTTCTACTCTTTCTCACGTGGTTGCCTTCATTAGCTTCCACCTCGGCTCCTCACTTCCACGGAAGTCCCCTCCAATCTGTTTGCCAGCCTTCTTGGTGAAAGAGATATGTGAATATAGCCTGCCTCTGTCCAAAACCTTCAATGTTTCCCCTTTCACTCAGAAGCCAGAATCCATGCAAAGGTTTCCAAGGCCCTGATCCACCCCCTCCCCCATCTAAGTCTCTTACACATGCTAAGCTCACTTTGACCTCAGGGCCTTTGCACTTGCTGCCAGGGCTGGCAAAAAGGGGTCAGGGCCTGGTGAAAAATAAAATGGACGGGCACCCTAGCAAAGACAGAGCAGCTAAAAGAAAAAAAATATTTCCATAGGATTTGTCTTGAGCTTGCCAGACTCTGGGGCCCTACTATTTGCAACAGTTCCCCTGGATCCAACCTCCTGCACACTGCCTTCTTGCTGGCTGTTCACCTGTGTGGCTTTCTCTCTCTGCAAATATTTGCATAGCTCATGACCTTCTCTTTCATCAGATCTCTGTTTAAATGTCTCCCCTTCAGAGAGGCCAGCCCTGATCATCATGTGTAGACTAGAATACCATGCACCTCCTCCCACTCCTGCTGCCCCCGACAAATTCCCCATCCTCCTGGTCCTGTTTAACTTTACTCAGGGGCATTTCTCATCATCTACCTGCTCTTCTGCTGTAAGTTCCCTGAGGGTAGGAACTCTGGTTCACTGCTGTTTCTGAGTGCCTTGAATAGTGCTTGACAGGTAGTAAGAGCCCAGTAGGTATCTGTTGAATTAACCAGTGAGTGAATGTGAGTAGAACAGGTGGAAAAGACAAGTTCTGTTCCAGAATAAATCAGCTCTGTCATAGAAAGTAGACAGACTGGAATGATGCTATGCTTGTCTATTTTCTTTGTGTTCTGTGAACCCCAGAATCTTTTTTTTTTTTGAGATGGAGTTTTGTTCTTGTTGCCCAGGCTGGAGTGCAATGGCACAACCTTGGCTCACTGCAACCTCCACTTCCCGGAACCCCAGAATCTTAGAGAAAGGTTTTCCGTTATAGGCAGCTGCAGAGAATTAGCCAGCATGATGCCCCCAGCTTGGTGGGAGGCGAAATAAGACCCTCCTGGACTCATAAAGATCCTCACGTAAATCTCACCACAACAAGTGGCTCTCCAGAGAGATTAAACAATTATTAATTGCCTTTGGTATATAATCTGTGTTTAGAAAGGGCTTTCCCCTGTCTCCTCATGCACGCTTGACAAAGTGCCCAGGCTGTAGATCACTAACTTCATTTCCTCCTCCCATTCATCTTTTTTATTTCCAACTCGAGGAGCTGAACCTGCTGCTGTCCCTCTGCAGTGATAACTTATAACTGAACTACTGCTGATCTCTCACATTAATGAAACCTCACTTTATTTATCTCAAGAATGGCATGGCAGGGCTGTTAAACAGCAAGTGTGATGAGACAGGGGCTGCATTTAGAGTGGGAAGTGAAGCGCCACTCCCCTGACCAGCAGTGAGTGTTGGCTTCTTATGCACCCATGGAGAATGTAAGTGAGAGGTAACAGCACTTGCAAGGCACTTTGCAATACCTGACTTTGACTTGTCTCTTGAGTCAGAACAAACAGTTCATTACAAGCCCAAACTCTGCTCTTAGCCCACAGGTGAGAAGAACAGGAGGTGTCCTTTCTGACTAACATTAGAACAGAAGAAGACTGTCTTGCCTCTGTCCATGCCAAAGTTCTCCATGACTTGAAGACTTTTTATATAGAATGAAAAATAAGGTATTCAAAAAGAAGTGCTCAATGCTTAAAAAAAAAAAAAAGAGAGAGAGAGAGACTGGTTGAATAGTTTGTCTGAAAGATTTGACTCAACCCGAACCTTCAGGTGCCTGAGATGACAGAGACTAGGATCTCCCCTGCCAGTCCAGCCCAGAATCTACCTAGAACCAACCTATGTAAGAAACAAAGCCCACTATGGAGATAGAAATCCATCACACAATCACATGTTTCCCGGGGTTTCAAGTCCTACAAGAAATCCCATTTGATATGGTTTAGCTGTGTCCGCACCCAAATCTCATCTTGAATTGCAGCTCCCACAATCCCCACGTGTCATGGGAGGCACCTGGTGGGAGGTAACTGAATCATGGGGTGGGTCGTAACTGAATCATGGGATGGGTCTTTCCCATGCTGTTCTCATGATAGTGAATAAGTCTCACAAGATCTGATGGTTTTATAAAAGGAAGTTCCCAGGCACATGCTCTCTTGCCTGCCACCATGTAAGCCATGCCTTTGCTCCTCCTTCACCTTCCACCATGACTGTGAGGCCTCCCCAGACATGTGGAACTGTGAGTTTATTAAACCTCTTTTTTAAAATAAATTACTCAATCTGGGTTATTTCTTCATAGCAGTATGAAAATAAACTAATATACCATCTTAACAAAAACCAGAACAGTTCATACCTAGTGGACCAGCATGTAGGAAAAACGAGATCCATTCTTCACTTCCATCTAATTCTACAGGTGTAGATGAATCTGACAACCAGGATTCCAAGGAAAACCCAGTGCAGCAGCAAGCAAGTGGACTTTGGCATCAGAACATCTGCAATTAAATTCCTACCCCTCTGCCTTCTGGTTATGTGACTTGAGCAGAATTACTTCACCTCTCTTTATCTCATTTCCTCAAAACATCACTGCATAAGACATACATAGGTTATCAATACCAAAAGACACAAACAATGTTTATCCAATACTTATTAGTTGCCCAGTTCCATGACCGTAATATGCTGTATCTTGTTTTATCGCGACACGAACTCTAGGAAGCACATTCTCTCATTTCTCCCTTTCTACAGATGAGGAACTAAGGCTCACGAATAAACAAGCTGCCTCAAATTACATAGCCAGGGAAAGGCAAAGTTAGTATTAAAACATAGGCCCCTGTGATGTTAAAGACAGTTTTCACCTGTGACATTCAAGACCTGTGCTTTCCAATAGGAACACAGTCAGCCAAATGCAGCTATTTAAATTTAAAGACAATAATTAAGAACTCAGTTCTACAGCTGCACTAGCCACAGTTCAAGTGCTCAAAGGTCACCATGCCGTCTACCATATATTTGGCTCCTTATTGGGCAGTGCAGTTATGGAACACTTCATCACTGAGAAGAGGTCTATTAGACAGTGTTGGTCGAGTCCTTCTCTACCATGTAAGGTATGATCCTTTACACAAGTAAAGAACAC
The DNA here is from genome assembly GCA_004027835.1 of Alouatta palliata. Taxonomy (NCBI): domain Eukaryota; kingdom Metazoa; phylum Chordata; class Mammalia; order Primates; family Atelidae; genus Alouatta; species Alouatta palliata. The sequence continues at coordinate 39,698 of PVKV010010031.1, forward strand.
CAAAAGTTAAACTTCCTTAGTTTCATGGTCACTTGCTTCTGCCTTGAAAGCAAAGACACAAGTGTGGGTCACCAGGCTGCAGTTGCGAAGTGGGGTGGGTGCCCACTCAGCTCTCTGCTGAGATGGGCAGAGGCTGCTCTTCTGCCCTCTCTTAGTGACTTTCTTTCGGTGGCCTCTCTTTGTATGGACACCCCTTTGGGTTGGAAATTCCTAAAATTGTTTTCATCTACATACAAGTCCCCCATGTCACCCTGAAGAATGTGGCAGAACATCCCCTTGAATCTGCCTTGCCTTATCTGTCCCACCCTCTCCCTCCTGGTCCTCATACCTGGGTTTTTCTGTCCAGTTTCTCCGGCCTCCCTTACCTCTTTTTGTGTACCATTATTTTTGAACTAAGGTGAAACTCACCTGTAATAAATCATTTTTAAAGTCATGTTTTGTGTATTCATGATGCTGTGGAACCACCACCTCTGTCTAATTCCAAAACATTTTTATTACTTCAAAGAGAAACCCAGATCTGTAAGTAGGCCCTCCTTCCCACCCCTGCCACACATCTAACTTGCATTTTTAGGGCTTTACCTACTCTAGACATTCTTTTTTGTGGCTGTATAGTATTCCATTGCAAGGATGATCACAATTTGTTTATCCATTCATGAGCAAATGAACTCCCTTATACTTGAATTAGCTGAAATAACCAGAAGTGGGAAGAACCTACTTACCACTCTGTTAACAGAGATAGTTAAGGCCAGATTCTGTCTCCAGAATTGTTTTTCCAGAATAGCCATGCAGTATTTTAGGAAGGCACACTGGCACCCATCAGGATTCTCCATGCTGATCACTTCCTTAGGGTTTCACTAATTAAATTTTTTCTCACAACATTATTCCAAGTATAATTCCTGTAATGGTTAATAGTTCTTATAGAATATTATTAAAAACTTTTCTTTCTTAAAAGTTTGTAATATGTTGGCTTAAAAAAGTTTCTGGACTGCAGATCTTCAAAATATCTTTACTATGTCAAATGTACATTGTACATTTTAAGGAAGAAATCGTAGTTTGCAATGTATCTGAAATGTTTCCAAGAGAGCACAAAACCCGTCTGTGGGTGTGTGCGTGTGTGTGTGTGTGTGTGTGTGTGTGTGTGTGTTGGGAGGGGCTATCTCTCAGTTCTTATGTTTTCAGAAATAGTTTGGAGAAGTTATTCTATATTAATATCTAAATCCTTCTCAGGTCCACAAACTAGGGAGAAGAAACAGAGCATCCATATACTTTGAAGTACTTCTGCAGGCTTAAAATAGGCACATTTGAAATCTTAAGTTAAATATCTTAAATGCATTTAAATGCAAATTATTTCTGCATTAATCATCTAAGCTATATAAAGCATCATGAGTTTGGATTGCAGTCAAATGGTAACAACTCATAACTTATAGCACCATACCCATTTGAAAATATCCTAATCCTTTAGCACTTCATAGCACTCAAGTTTAAAGACCTCAAAGGCAGTGAGTCACACACAAAAAAGAAAAAAGTATCTTTGAGAAATGCACATTCTAGCATATATCCTCAGTCTATGTATTAACACTTAAAATATAATCTGCTTAAGTGTGCCGTATAGTTGAAAATTGTGTTTCTGAATAATATCTACATAATTTTCAATAAAAATAAACTCGCAGTAAATTATCTAGATTTTAAGGTACCAAAGACAAATGGCCTTTGCTGGAATTAGTTTTCCCTCAGGAGTAAGGCAATAGAATTTGTCTTCTGCAATGAGAAAAAAAAATTTTTTAACCACGACATGGAATAAAAAATGAGCATTGGCAAGTTCTGCTGGAACCATATTACTGGTCACTTCTCAGAATTTGGGTCAGGGTCAGGTGGGAGCCCCGGCTAGGTAGAGCTCTGGCATGCCACGATTCCAGCTGAAAATCCAGTCAGTGAAAACATGATTTGGTTACATGAAGGCTCACAAAGTAAGGCTTTCAAAGCTCACGGCAATGCTATATGGTGGATTTTATTATTTTCATTTTATACCATGGCTTCTCTGCAGTGACACTATTGGCACTCGGAGCTGGATCATTCTCTGTGGCAGGGGCTGACCCGTGCATTGGAGGATGTTTCCCTACAAACCAAGTGTCTGTTTACGTATGTGTGCATATACTTTTTTGAGACTGAGTCTCACTCTTTCACTCAGGCTGGAATGCAATGGTATAAACATAGCTCACTGCAGCCTTGAACTCCTGGGCTTGAACTCTTTCCACCTTAGCCTCCCGAGTAGCTAGGATTACAACTGCATACCATCACACCGTGCTAATTTCTTATCTATTTATTTATTTTGTAGAGATGGGATCTCTATGTTGCCCAGGCTGGTATCGAACTCCTCATGCTCAGGCCTCCCAACGCACTGGGATTATAGGCGTGAGCCACGGCACCTGGCCCAAATCAAGCAGTTAAGTGACAGGTAAGAGTCAGTGTGTGGAGCTTGGGCTCTGGAGGGAAACGGTGGGTTTGTGATTTGGTTCTTTCACTGTCAGCTAACACATGACCTTTTCCCAGACACTTCCCTAAGCTTAGTTGCTCCATAAGCAAAGTGGACAAAAACAATCTCTACCTTCAAGGTTCTCAGGAGTGTAAGCTCTAGAGGGATTGAGGGTAGGGCTACGTATGTATTTTGTTCACTCTCAAATATCTTGTGCCTAGAACAATGCCCCTAGCATGGCAGGGGAGACTTCACTTCTAAGTGATCATTCAGAAAACACACTTACACCACACCTGAACACCATCGGTGTGCAATCAAGCCTACCTGTTGCTATTTAACATCAGTTGCACCAGAGCAGGAATCTGGGCTTGGAGCTGCCTAGGTCCAACCTCAAGGGGCCTCCCTCTCCCTACTTCCCCTGAGTTATCAGTTTACTTCCATCCTCTCCAGTGGACAAAAGCGCCTCGGGGCTGGTGGCTATCTGGGGCCTGCCTCTTCCTAAGCAATGGATGGAAGGTAGCTCTGTGTCCCCAACTGCACCAAACAGGAATGAAAATCAAGGGGCCAGCTGCTTTCGGACACTCACTCATTCTGAAGAAAATCATCCCCACAAAGCATCTAAGTGACATCTATGAAAAAGAGGAAGATTTGGAAGAGGCTGGGGCACTCCCACTCTGGCAGGAAAACATATCAGAAAAACCAGTTTCGCCACAAACCGCCTGTGAGCTTTCAGAAAGAGTAAAAATCCAGGGATGCCCCTGTGGGTCCATCAGGAGTTACTTCTCCCTCTGGGGATTGCCCTATTTGAAGCCACAGAAGAGGGGTGCCCCGTGCATACTGTGTTGGCCACGTCATCTGTCCCCACATTCCAGAGGTGACCATAACTGGGGTCAAAGATCAAGATCATCCACTGCTTAGCACTGTGTGACCATGGACAAGTTCCTAACCCATTCTGTGTCTCCCACACCTCATCTGTACAAGGGGGTGTGGTGGTAGGTAGAATAATGGCCCCTAAAGATGTCCACATCCTAATGTCTGGAAACTTTTACTATATTAGGTTACATGATAAAGAGGAATTAATGTTGTGAACTAGATACATTTAAAATAAAGAAGGGGTCCTGGATTATGCAGGTGGGTCCAATAGACTCACAAGGGTCCTTATAAAGGAAAGAGGTCTGGCGAAGAGAAAACAGGAAGGACGTCAGTGTGAAAGGAGCTGGACCGCCGTCACTAGCTGTGAAGATGGAGGAAGGAGACATGAGCTGAAGTATGCAGGTGGCCTCCAAAAGCTGGAAAAGGCCGAGGAAGGATGCTCCCTTCCAGAAGGAGCCAGCTATGCCCACAGCTTGGTTTTAGCCCAGTGAGAACCATGTTGGACTTCTGACCTGAACAACTGTAAGATAAAAATTGTGTTGTTTTAAGCCACCAGGGCTGTAGTAATTTGTTTAGGCAGAAATAGAAACAAACACAGGTAACTTGTTGTTGAGTCAGCACAAGGATGGGTGAGATGGCATCTGTAAAGGACTAGTCCAGCCTGCAAACGCTGCTTATAATCATCATCACTGCTGTGGTGTGAGAGTGTTTGAGGGTAAGGGTCTGCTTCACGCTTAGCCTGTGAGCAAATCAGACTCCTAGAGTGGCTCAGACCTGTGCAATGGTCCTAAGCGGAAACTTGCTGGGAAAGGAAAACAATGGCACCTTTTATCTCATATATTTGCACGTTTTCTCTTTTCTGCAAAGACTTTTCCAGTCATTATTTTGTTTACTTAGGAAGTGGGACACAGACAACCTCAGGTGACCCTCAAGCTGCCCCTGCTGTCAATCTGGAAATGTGGGTCCACACTGATCTCCGTGAAAATGCCCCCTGAGGAGCCTGTCCCAGACTGGACTTAGCTCATCTCTAGGTCAGACATCACTATCCTTTTAGGGGGACATATTTTTGCCCTTCCTTGGAAATATCCAGAAAAGGGGAAATGTATAAACTTCCTTTAATACATAAACTGTGAGAGTCTCAAAAGCTCTTACAATCAGATGTCAAAGGACTGAAGCTACCAATTCCTTAATGTGAGGGTTTGTATTAGGTTGTTCTTGCATTGCTATAAAAAATACCTGAGACTGGGTCATTTATAAAAGAGACAGGCTTAACTGGTTCGTCGTTTGCAGGCTGTACAAGAAGTATGAGGCTGGCATCTGCTCAGCTTTTGGGGAGGCCTCAGGAAACTTACAATCATGGTGGAAGGCAAAAGGGGTGTAAGTGCATCACATGGCAAAGGCAGCAGCGAGGTGGGGGAAGGGAGGTGCCACACTTTTGGTTTTTTTTTTGAGACGGAGTCATGTTCCATCTCCCAGGTTGGAGTGCAGTGGTGCGATCTCGGCTCACTGCTGCCTCTGCCTCCCAGGTTCAAGCCATTCTTCTGCCTCGGCCTCCCTAGTAGCTGGGCTTACAGGTGCTTGCCACCATGCCTAGCTAATTTTTGTATTTTTAGTAGAGACAAGTTTTGCCATGTTTGGCCAGGCTGGTCTCAAATGCCTGACCTCAGGTGATCTGCCCACCTTGGCCTTCCAAGGTGCTGGGATTATAGACATGAGCCACCGTGCCCAGCCTTTTTTTTTTTTTTTTTTTTTAACTTTTAAGTTCACGGGTACAAGTGCAGGTTTGTTACACAGGCAAACTGGTGTCATGGGAATTTGTTGTAAATATTATTTCATCCCCCAAGTATTAAGCCTAGTATCCATTAGATATTTTTCCTGATCCTCTCCCTTCTTCCACCCTTTACCCTCTGAAAAGCTCTCCCCGTGTCCATGTGTTCTCATTGCTTAGCTCCCACTTATAAGTGAGAACATATGGTATTTGGTTTTTTGTTTCTGTGTCACACTCTTAACCAGATCTCATGTGAAACAGCTGAGCAGGAACTCACTTATCACCAAGGGGATGGCACTGAACCATTCATGAGGGGTCCCCCTCACTTCCCAGCAGGTCCCACCTTCAGCACTGGGGATCACATTTCTATATAAGATTTGGAGGGGACAAACATCCAAGGCTTATCAGGGTTTATCTAGCCCAGGGTTGGAAAGCTTTTTCTGTAGAGGGGTGGAGTAAGTCCTTTTGGCTTTGCAGGCCACACTTTGACAACTATTGAACTCTGTGGCTGTAGGGTGGAAGAGTCCACAGGCAATAAGCAGTGAGTGGGTGAAGCTGGAGTGAGCCTGCAGGCCACAGTTTGCAGACCCCCCTACTTCTAATCTAATTACATAAAGTGACAATTTCTCTATGTTCTTCTTCAAGGCGCTCATCAGCTCCTGCTGCAACACATCAACCATCAGGCGACTCACTATTGCCCAAGACGGTCACTCCACGTGCAATCTACGCTTGTTAACACCCAATTCTCCCTCACTCCAATCCTGACTGCATCAGGAAGAACAATCAAAAGAGAATCCAAAATGTTTCTCCCATCGATTCCCTCAGAGAGCCCTGCACCTGGCAGATTTGCCAACACAGAGGTGCTCTTTCTGGGGCTGACCTTCAATAGAAAGGCAACTCTCCATCACCCAAGGGTACCAGCATACCATGATCCAACCTACACAGTTAAACTGAATTGTTTGTGGAAGAGAGGCAAGTGAGGATAGGGGTGAAGGATGAAGAAAGGGATTGTTACAAGAAGGGGGCCATGAGTACGAGTTATCTAGAATGTGACCTCCTTATTCATTTCCATGTATCTTTCCTGTTCCAATCCTAGCCCCAAGCTAAGCTCTGGGCATTTGCTCAAGCCTAGAGAGCTGGGAGAAGGTCAGACCCGAGGAAGACGAAGACATGTGGAAGAAAGGAGCAACCATTCTGGATGGAAATGCTATGTCCAAGATGTGTCCTGGCATATGCTTGGTTCACATTCCAAATACAGATTTCACAGTTTCCCTTTCCTTCTGTCTCAGGGACTGGATTTCCTGGGCTGACCCAGAAATATGCCATCTACAGTGTGGCATTCCCAGAAATACTTGTCTTCTCAGTTTGATACCCTCCAGGACAGCTTTCTAAAAATAATCCCAGATTTGAGAATAGGGAGTCAAGAGGATTGCGGGGGTGGTCAGGGAGGGAACACAGTATGATCTATAACTTCTTCCACCTCGACTTGCAGCCTACATCAGCAAGAGAAAGATATGTCATGCACCCCTTCCTGTCTGCTTTCCTGAGTTAACACATACCTTTTCTAAATATATTTCCTTTTTATTTGGGAGCTGAAACAGCCCTGCTAATTACCAGAGCCTCACATCACAGGAGGTAAGGAACACTGAACGGGAACTAATGTGACTTCAGTAGAGTTCACGATTAGGTTCTGCGGTAAAAACTCAAAAGGAATAGAAAATGCATTCACAGCTGATTGCCAAATGCCAGCTGCCTGCTTTTCTCAGTCTTTATGGCCAATGGCCAAGACTTCTGCTCTGGGTCTATTACTTTTAAATGTGCTATTCCCCAGCTATTAATGATCCATCGAAGGATGACATGATCAATTGCAGAAGAGCACAGGGCTCTCCTCCCAGCCTCTTAGTGTCAGACACTGACAGTCCAGTCACAGGAATGTTTTACATGCTAAGCCATCACTGAATGAGGATGTGATGCTCCAGTTCGCTTTTACTCCATTCTAGCTTCAGAGTGTTTGGTCTGGCACACTGAACATGGCTCCGTTTGGTCCCACATACAGAAACACAAATGGGTATTCCTGAGTTACAGAATATAAGCGAGTCCCTCATCATGGGCCTGCAGGCTTTCCAACAGACAAGGTGGACTTTACTTAAAGGAGCCCAGTATGCAAACATCTGCACCTTTGGACAAACGAAAAATAATATGGAAATAATCCCTTTTGCTACCTAATGCCTCACTGAGAAAAGATAAGCCTTCTCAATAATAAAGATCTTAAAACAGATACCAATCAAACAAATCAACAGTTCTCACCAACTGTGTTTAATACATTTTGAGATACCCCACTGATAAACCCCTGTAGAAGAAAAAGAAAACGCTGAAAGATTCAAATTTTAAAAGAGAGTATTTACTTGGCATGGAAATTATGCCAGACTAAACAGGGAGAACCAGTCAGTGTGTAAAATGCTCCCCACCCCTCCACATGTGAATTTAAAAATAAAGGCTTTCTAGTTTACTATGCATAGAAGGGAACTTGAAGGCTGAGCTCCAGGGATAGCAAGCTTTCATCTTTGATCTCTTTCCCCCAGTGCCTGGTAGCCAGTGGAGTCTCAACAAATGAATGCATTTTTGAATTAAGTTCTATTTCATGACAATTTGAATGTTATTGTTGACTTGCTCAAATCAATCTTATCTTTTCTTCAAATGCAAATTGGATGTCACTCCCTTGCTGAAAACCCTCTGAGGCTGAAGCTTCCTTAGAATAAAATCTAAGCACCTTACCGTGCTGTGCGAGGCCCTGCATGGCCTGTTCTCCTCCCATAATTCCCCATTCCTGCTACTCTTTTCATCCCAAGGTAGATTTAATATCTTCACTATGAGTTTGGACTAATCCCATTCACTACTCAGGTCTTCCTGGGTGAAAACTGCATCTATCTGATGTGCGTCATTCTGGCTTCAAAAAACCAGTGAACAGAACTCACTGCCTCCCATTCATCCCCTGCATGCCAACCCGATCAGTCCCTGTAAAATCTGAATCTGATCATTTCACTTTCAGCCTAAAATCCTCCATCGTCTGTTCCTTTTGCCACAGGGGTATCCTGTCTAAGCTCACTCCTTAGCACATAAGTCCCATCTTTTCCCCTAGTCATGTTCCCCCACGTCCCCTGCCCTCCTCTGCCCTAAACAGCACGCATTCCTCTGGAGGTGCCATAAGTTCTTTTCTCTGTCTCCTGTCCTCACAGCACCCTTCCTGCCCTGTCCACGTCTCTGTCCCCTGACTCATTCCTCATTCTTGAGCGCTTGCTTTGACCTCATGTCCTCTGGAAGACTGAACCTATAACAGAACCCTCCTCACGTGATAATATGGTCGATTGTTGCAAATCACTGCCCCAGCTACCGTGTGGACTTCACAAGGACAGACAGTGTCCCTTGTGGTGACAACGAAAACCACAACTTCAGAGATAAAGACAGACTTCCTGACCATCCAAGCCTGATGAATACTGAGTGAACAAACCATGATATTCTTAGACCCTCTGAGTGGCCAACCCCGTGCAAGGAGCCTGCAGAGGAGGGCCCTGCTGCCGTGTGGGGACTGTCCTGTGCACGGCAGGATGCGGATCAGCACCCCTGACCCACGAGATGCCAGTAACAGCCCCCAGCTGTGACAACAAAAAACATCTTCAGACATTGCCAGCCACCTGCTAGGGGACAGAAGCATCTGTGGTTGAGAACTGCTGTCAGGGGTCCGTGAAATGACAGCATTCATTCCTGTCCTCAGGAGACTTTCCATCTGGCCTCCCTTCTAATGTCCCCTCCCAGAAAAGCCTTCTGGACCAAGCAGCATCTCCTGCCACTCTCTGTATCTTTTATCAGCTCCATGTCTACTCCCAGCACTTAAGGCCGCGTGATTCTCACATACTCACTAAAGCTGGTGGATTGACAGAGTTCCACGAAGCAGGGATTTGGTGGTTGTTTGCTGCTGTATCCCCAGCACTATGAAATAGTGGTTGGCACAAGTGGGCACCCAATCAATGTCCTTTGAATGCATCGACTGCCAGGGTAAGCTGAACCCCTTCCCGATGGGGCTGCCCAGCTTGCGCTGCCCGGCGTGGACGACGGCTCTATGGTCCCCAGCTGCTTCCCTGTTCTCCTCCACTTCTCTAGAGTGGAAGAGAAGCCTCAGCTGGCCATAAAGCATGCTCCCCACGTGCTTTTTACCCTGGGGTTTTGCCCACAGGTTTTCCCTATTTCATATCCAGAGCAGTTACGCAATTAAAATGGAAGCAGTGAGCAGGCAGGAATGGAAATGGGTAACGTGGAGATTGGCTGGCTTCCCAGCATAGGATGATGACATGAGGCACGTTTGCCTTTATTCCCTCATCATAGGGACCACCAGCTTCCGACCTGCTCCAGGGGAACTCCGTCCCCATCAAAACATTATTCCCCAGGTATTTCCTGGGAGGCCCAAGGCTGGCTTCACAAGGACACCCTGATCAATGTCACCTTCCATAGCATGTGCCAAACGCTGCTGCTTCCTCCCTCATTAGGGCCACTGAAGGAAATGTCACCATGGTGACCCACCCCTAACGACCAGCACTCCGCATGCCCAGTGCTGCAAGTGTCAGGGGTGGCCTCTCTTCCACCTGTGTGATCCTTGGCCATCTGTTCCCACAGCCGTAGTGCTTAAATCTGGGTTCTGACTCAATTGCTTGTGTTCGATTTAATTAGCTTCTGGCCCTCACTTTCAATCTTGCAGTCTATTTCATAAAACATAACTTCAATCGTTTTCTGTCCTCAAACCCATGGGTCTCCAACCCACTTCAAGGTGCCAGCGTAGGAGGACAACTTATCTGTATCCTCTCTTTTGCTCCTCTCTCTTCACAGTCCACACCTCTAACACACTTCTTCTTCCTCTCCCTTCTCATTTCTACCAAATGAAAAAAATATATATGTTTATGCCAATTGCTGAAGGCAAATACATGGCCAGTGGGTGGCGGGAGCCGAAATGGATGCCCCCCCCACCCCCCGCCTGCATTTGGGGATCTGATCCCAGAGTGTCAGTCACAATGGTCCTCACTGAGGGATAGTTACATATCCAAAAAAATTCCGAGTCCTGGGAATCTGAGTAGTTGCCCAGTTATTTAACTTGTTCCTTGTAAATTCACTGGGCTGCTGGGCTGGACAAAATGGGTCTAAGGCTCTTCCAGTTCCAATGTATTGTGATGCTTCAGCACCTTGGGAAAAAAAATGCCACCAAGTCATTTGAAGAAGCGGCATGATGAAGTAGACTTGGTTGTAGTTAAAGAATTAAAGCAGAAAAAGAAAAGAAAAGCCATTGCACCGTTCATTCATTCCACAGACGTGTGCCATGTCCCACATGTGGGCCAGGTGCTGCAGGAGCAAGGCCCAGTGTGAGGGTGGAGGAGAGAAAATTAAGGAATGTGGGGTTCTCCCACCTGCCAAGACTCAAGTTGAACCTCTTCTGAGGAGTTTGTGCTAATGAAGTTCAGAAAAAAAAAATGTTTCCATAGCCCTGAGTGAGGAAGCAGCTTTGCTTAGTGGACCAAATACATAATCAGTCAGAAGCAACTCAGCGGTCTAATCCAGGTACGTGGCTGCCGCCACGAGGCTGTTTAACCTCTTCATGCCTCAGTTTCATCAGCTGCACCTGACAGATAAGGCTGGGTTGTAATAAAATGAAGAGCTTGGAAATGTGAAGAGATGAACTGGAAAAAGTCAGGTGGAGGTGCTCAGAGGTACCGGGGTAGGGAGAGGCTGCCAATAAAACCTGGAATTGTTTTTTTTTCTCAAGCAGTCAGAAGACAAGCATTCATTTGTGTATTAAATTCTGTTTCTCTGAATTCCCGTTTTTAAGTGCTTGTGTCAAAGGAGGCATTAGAAAGTAGTTAGTCTCAGATGTTTGCTCACAGTCAAGCAGTTGACTGGGGAGAGAGATCTTTGACTTTTATTATGTGTTACAAACTCCTGCATTATCTCACCTGATATTCACAACACACATAGCTGGCTGGTGTCATTATATTAATTCATAATTATGAACAAACTGAGGTGCAGACGAGTTATAGTAACACATCAGTTCTCAAACTTGGTTTCACAATGAAAAAACTTGGAGAATTTCATAAGCATACTGACACCTGGTCACACTCTGAGACATCCTGATTTAATTGGTTTGGAGTGCAGCTTGGGCATTCAGGGTTTTCAAAGCTCCCCAGGTGATTCTAAGTGCAACAAAGTTCAGGAACCACAAATGCCTCCTTCAAGGTCACAGAATGACTAAGGCAGATAGAGCTGGTTCTGTCGACCCCAAGGCCAAGTCCCCCCTATCAGGAATCATATCAGCCTGTTCCAGCTCCAGTCTTCTGAGGACGTCTTCAGCTCTGGCTGACAAACAAGCAAACACGCAGTAACACGGCATTTCACAGTCACCCGAAGTCTGGACAGGAAGCAGCAAGGAGGCCTGGGGCAAATTTGCCGGGCTCTCAGGTGCCCTTAATGACACAAAAAGAAAGCAGTTTGAAGAGCTGGAATTGGAGTAGAAGGCTTTCAAATGGCACACTGGAGCATCAGGAGAAATAAGCACACTTGAGGCACATGTTACCCACCAGAACTGAAATGAAATTGGTTCAAAGGTCACCTTCATCAAGGCCAATTAGCGATCAGGTCACCTGCCATGATGTTAATACCCAGGAGTGTGAGTATTTAGCCCTGTGGTCCCCAAACTGCAGTAAGCCTCAGAATTACCTGGAGGGCTTGTTAAAACCCACCTGTCAAGACCCACCCCGAGAGTTCCTGATCCAGCGGGCCAGGGAAGTGACCTAAGAATTTCCATCTTTAACAAGTTCCCAGGTGATGCTGTTAGTCTGGGGCCACACTTTGAAACTGCCCAGTAAGATGATTCCCTTCTACAGAGAGTTACTGATATTCAACTGTTCACCTGCTAGCTGCTGCCTCACAAGTACTTTCAACTTCATTTTACCTGCAGGGAGCTTAAACTATAAAACCAATATGTGGCAGCGTGGCTCCCAATTCCAGGACACTTACTAAGTGATTGGGCTGAGTGATAAACACTAACTATAACACTGTTAGGAGATGATATTGTAATCTCACTCTCATTCTAAAAATGAAAAAACAAGGGCTGAGAAATAACTCGGCAAAGGTGTCAGAGTATTAGAATGAACCATGAAATTGCTAATGTTCACCCTTTTTTTCACCTGTAAGAATGGCAATTTCATAACGTTCATGCAATAGGAGAGTCAGGATTCTTCCCTCTGTAGGTCTGGCTCCAAAGCCTGGGATTTAAACCCAAATTCCTTGTTTGCCCCACTCAAGGCTCTTACCTAGAACACATGTGTGTTATTGATTGATAGGATTATAATCATGAGAAAAGGTAAGATCACAGGTTTGAAGTCACATTCTCCTAGGTGTGAGCTGGTTACCTGCCCTTGGGTCACTAAGCTCCTCACTGACAGGCTCTCACTTGGAATAAAATAGCACTCCAAGAGTCCCACTACTGGGTATCTACCCAGAAGAAAATAAGTCATTATACAAAAAAGATACTTGCACACACGTTTGTAGCAGCAGAATTCTCAACTGCAAAAATGTGGAACCAGCCCAAATGCCCATCAATCAACAAGTGAATAAAGAAACTGTGGTGTGGGCCAGGAGCAGTGGCTCACAGCTGTAATCCCAGCACTTTGGGAGGCGGAGGTGGGCAAATCACGAGGTCAGGAGTTTGAGACCAGCCCGGCCAACATGATGAAACCCCATCTCTACTAAATATACAAAAAATTAGTTGGGCATAGTGGCAGGTGCCCGCAATCCCAGGCACTCAGGAGGCTGAGGCAGGAGAATTGCTTGGACCTAGGAGGCGGAGCTTGCAGTGAGCCAAGATTGAGCCATTGCACTCCAGCCAAGGCAATAGAGTGAGACTTTGTCTCAAAATAAGCAAACAAACAAAAAACTGTGTAGGGGGTGTGTGTGTATACATACATATATCTACCATATATATATATATATATATCTCCCATATATATATATATATATATATATATATCAACAATATATATATATCATATAATTAATGGCATCTGCAGCAACCTGCATGGGACTGAAGACTATTATTCTAAGTGAAGTAACTCAGGAATGGAAAACAAACATCGTATGTTCTCACTCATAATTGGGAGCTAAGCTGTAAGGATGCAAAAGCAAAAGAATGATACAGTGGACTCTGGGAACTTGGAGGGGAAGGGTAGGAAGGGGATGAGGAATAGAAGGCTATGAACTTGGTTTAGTGTATAATGCTCGGGTGATGAGTGCACCAAAATCTTACAAACCACCACTAAAGAACTTACTCATGTAACCAAATACCACCTGGATCCCAAAACCTATGGAATTAAAAAAAAAAAATTTGCACTCATGATATGACAATGTGGTGGATGAAACAACCACTTCAGTTTCCTGGCTAGCTAACTTCCCTGTACCAGGGAGCTGGAAAAATGAAAAACTATGTTGACCCAGCTCTTTTGCAGCTAGATCCTACTTATGATCTAGGTTCTTCCTGCAGATGCACCAGCGTGAGACTGGAGGGAACTGAGTGGCAGAAGGTCACAGGTGCGCTTTGCAGGTCAGAGGTTCTGGGTATGGCAGAGTCTGTGGCTCTTTAAGGTAGCCATAGCACAGCTGCCATATCCAGTTGTGAGCATCAAAGCAAAGTGGCAGGAAGAGGTAGCAGCAACACTGATTCTGCTATGGTTGAAATGTCTCACCCCTCCAACACGCTTGTTGTAATTTAGTAGTGAATGTAATGGTGTTCGGAGGTGGGGGCCTTTAGAGGTGATTAGGGCATGCATGTTCCACCCTCACGGGTAGATTTGATGCCTTAATTTAAAAGGCTTTCAGGAGTAGGTGCTCTCTTTTGGCCCTTCCACTTTCTTCCATATGAGAATTCAGCCTTTCTTTCCTCTGGAGGGAGCAGGGTGCAAGGCACCATCCTGGAAGAAGAGAATGGCCTTTCAAGACACCAAACCTGCTGGTGTCTACTTGGATTTTCCAGCCTCTAGAAGTAAGAGCCAGTAAATTTCTGCTCTTTAGAAACATCCAGGCTCAGATACTTTGTCACAGCAGTACAAAATGGACTATGACACTTCTCTGTAACAGTAGCTCTCAAATGGAAGCAATTTTGCCCCTCACAGGACAATTGGCATTATCTGAAGACATTTCTGATAGGCAAGATGAGGTGGAGGGGTGCATCTAGTTGTGAGGAGCCATTGGAGCTGCTAAGCACCCTGCACTTCACAGGCCAGTCCCCCATAACAAAGAATTGCCCAGACTCCAATTTCAGTGGTGCCACTGTTGAAAAACCTTTCCCTGGAATAGTATCATCTATGACTGGATATTTCCTATAGCACCACATTATCTGGCCTGGTAAGCCAGGTTGCTTGGCACTTCTGGCAATCCTACTGGCTACCTGTACTTTTTAATAAGTCTCTTTGTTTGTAAACTACTTGGAGGTGATTTTGCTGATTGCCACCAGGAACCCTGGCTAAGAAAGGAAGCCATGGGGGAGACCAGAGTGGATGACAAAGAAGACTTAGGTAGCATGTCCCTGTGAGTGAGGGTTAGGGTCCATTCCCAGCACAAATCAAATCAGGGGTAGTACAATCATGTGTGCATCATTTGTTCACAACAAGGATATTATTATAACCAGGTTAATCACTTATGTAACTCTCTAATGCGGGTACATGTATGTCTCCCAATCATCTCATAAGCACTAACGTTATGATACACCTATTTCCACAAGACAGCATTTTTCACTTTGAAGCATCTTCTGCCAAGTTGTTGTGAAGCTACGGATGGGTTAGAATTGCGGCAGAGACACTTAATGAAAGAAAATACATGAGCGAACATACCTCTGACTGTCAGTTGTATTTCAATTCTATGACAACATTCTTGACCACAAATTCAAAACCTGACCAACAAATTGGCTCCAAAAAGAGCAAGTTATATAGCATGAAATGCGAGAATATATGCAGAAGGTAACAGTGAGGCCCTGTCTATATGCTGAGGCCAGAAACACAGGCGGTTCCAGTTACCTGTTCTGGAATTGAGTGTGACAGATGTATCAAGGTTACCTTTATGAAGAGGAGACGAGACCATCATTTGAGTATTTGGCATAGAGCCTTGGCACATTGCAAATGTTCAAGACATGTTTGTCACAACATTAATAGTAAAACATGCACCTTGGGAACCTGTGTAGCCGTCATCCTACTCATCAGTGAAGACAAGATAATCATTGTCATGAGTTTGTGTATGTCACGAACCTAGGGAATTTTTGGGCACTTAATAGATGCTCAATAAATGATAGTTCTGCCTCTTCTTCCATATGTTTCTCTCTTCTCCCACCCAGTTCTGACATCCTCAGTTATCTGAGCATGGACAACAGATCCGTGTGAAGGTCTCCTGCCAAAGATACTCGCTTGCTACCATGGTCCTGATCCTGCCGCCTGTTTTGCCTTGCACCTCCTGCAGAGCCCATCCCAAACCCCCCACCTTTGCCCCGCCCCACCTACCTAACAGACTGTCTCCCACTCAGCTCCTGTCATCCCATATTGGCAAATTTGCGGTCAGTAGATCATATTCGCAGTGTGAGGGAATCATTACCACCTGCTAATATTTTTATAGAATTTCATAAACTTGGTCATTCATGAATCATTTACAGTACTTTATTACAATGAAGAGTTCACAAATCACTCAAATGCTGGCAAAATGCATAATAATGAGTAATATTTCAGGAGGCTTTGCTTTAATATGCCAGCTTCCAATACCGCAAGAGATAAATTATTTTGCCAGGTGCTACTTTGGGTCAGAAGCATGGGAAGCTCTTCTGGGGCCTGGGGCAGGGAGAAGTGACAAGGTGGCAGTGGGTCACGGAAAGGGATGGTTTTTAAAAAGTGATAGATCACCCAGCCAGTAATAATAGATCACCCAGCCAGTAATAATAGATCACCCAGCCAGTCGAACTCCCTTCCCAGCCCCAGTAAGCAGAGTTGCTAGGAAAGGGGCTAAGAAAATTGCAGATTAGATCTAAACTCTAGTTGGGGATAAAATAGGAACAGTATTTCTTAGTGATTGAAAATACAGGGCTTTGGAGCTGAAAAAAAACAAAACAAAACTGATATGGATTCCAAATCCAATACAGGCCAGCTGTGAGACCTTGAAAAGGTTATTTAACAGTGATTTGCTTATCTGTAAAATGGTGTTAACACTTACTTCTTAAGTCTCTTGTGTGAAATGGATTAAATGAGAGAATGTGTACAAAGTGTTTAGCATAATACCTGCCATACAGTGTTCAATAAACAGGAGCTTCAGTGAGGATGTGCTTTCAGGGGCCCAAGGACAAATGTATTCCAGATTATTTCTTATCATACAAATCCCCGAGGCTTAGAACAAAGTGTTTCTTGCTGGATTTGGAAAATGGTAACACATTAACATGCACTTCCATGTGAGTAGCATTTAACGTTAAGCAACAGAAACGCTGGAGCAACGACGAGGCAACACATTCACCCACAGGCTCTCTCCTTTTTACACTTGCAAGACTAGAAACTAAAACGTGGGGATGTGGAGACCTAGGATCCCGCTCTTTGAAGAACCATACTTGCTACCAACCACGATGACTACTATGAATACCACGGATCTAACTGTACAACTAAAATAGTAACTTATTCTGAAATAGGCACTTGAACTGACATTGAAACATTCCTGCGCCCAAAGTAGACCAACATGAGAGTAACCCAGTTCTCATTGTCTAAAAATAAGAGAATCAAACACAGAGGGATCAGGGCTTCCTCAAACTTGCTTCCTCAAGGAAGAAGCTTCAGCCAGGGCATGACGCAAACAGGACAATGACTGAACTGAAGGGCCCGAGGCATGGAGGGAAATGGCATCAGAAAACAGGCCCTCATAAGCCCATTGAAGAGTGCATTGCTCAGGGTGGGCCCTTCTCTGCCAGTCGTAGCCCCAGTACTTGTGTAAGAAACTGCATTCCTACCAAGTACCAGCAGCCTTTCCAATGAGGGTACATGACCCAGTGCCGGGGTGAACCAAGCCATGTTACCAACAACGTACAACTTCCTGGCCTGTCACCTACACAAAACAGAGAGGAATTCAAGCCAGTATATGTTGAAACAAAGAACTAGAAGGAAAGATACATGAAAGCAGAGAACCAAGTGTGTCTTCTTGCTGCTGTGTTCTCCTGTCACCTTGAAGAGTGTCCCTCACCCTACAGATACTCAATGAAATATATGTAGAATGAATAAATTGCTCAATCAATATACCATAAAGTAGACTATGAAACTACAGTAAAAACCCAAGATTATTCAAGGAAAGTCCATACTGCAGATGAGAGATTGGGCTGTAACTGGGAGTCCTTCGGGTTTTTATTTACCTTCCTTCACCTTTAATATCATTGATGACTGTCACTCATGTAGGAAGATTATACAGTGCTCACTATGCTTCTGGCATTTTCTAAATGCTTGACTTGAATTAGCTCATTTAATCCTTCTGAAATCCCATGAGATCATCATTATTATTTTCCCCATTTTCCAGGTTAGGGAGTTGAGGCAAGACACCTTGGCAAGTTCCCACACCCAGTACATGATAGCCGTGATTTAAATGCAGCCAATCTGGCTGTGTGTGCAGAATCCATGCATTAAACTACTGTAAGCATGAGAAGCTCCAAGCCGCAGCCCAAGCCCTATGTTATTAGCTGTTTAGCAATTACTAGTTGGCAAAAATTAGTAATTTCATTTTTTATAATCCCTGGAAGTGCTAGCTCTATTCACTCTTTATACACAGGAATCCCAACATCAGGCAGGGTAAGAGGGTTGCTCAAGTTCCCACAGCTCAGTATGCAGCAGCGCTGAGACCTGAATGGCAGATCTCAGATCCTGTATTAGTCTGTTTTCATGCTGCTAATAAAGATATACCGGGACTGGGTCATTTATAAAGGACAGAAGTTTAATGAACTCTCAGTTCCACATGACTGGGGAGGTCTCACAATCATGGTAGAAGATGAAGGAAGAACAAAGGCACTTCTTACATGGTGGGCAAGAGAGCATGTGCCGGGGAACACCCATTTGTAAAACCATCCAATATCAAGAGAACTGTTCACTATCACGAGAACAGCACGGGAAATACCTGCTCCCATGATTCAATTACCTCCCACTGGGTCCCTCCCACGACAAGTGGGAACTGTCGGGGTAACAATTCAAGATGAGACTGGGGTGGGGTCACAGCCCTAAATCATATCAGGCCCCAGAGCTCTTGATCACTCTTCTAAGAAGTTATGAAATTTATTGTATCTTTCTTTAGTTCCTTGTGCCTGAACTTTCTTGGAGACTCCCATGATGGGCATGGAAAGAGAAGAGGGCTGCTACCCATGGTTGGGAGCTGGCTGTTCCTACAGCAGCTGGACACCAATAGCTGCCAGGTCACCTCTGGTTACTGTCAAGGCCAGTTGGAGGGCACCAACATTCACTTTATACAACTTCCTGATTCGCCCTTGGGTATAAGCTGGGACACATGGCTAACTTTTCAGTTCTCACTGACAGGTGATTTCCCACCCAGCAGATGCTCAGAAAAGCCTTTGGCAAGGCTTCTGAGATGGAAGTCTGGAAGGCACCTGCGTCCTCGTAGGGCCCCAGACCTTTGAGCACATTGCCCAGCAAGGGTTCTGCGGGAGGGTGGGGACTGCACCACCTCCCATCATGCTACAGCTCTCTGTGTGCCCAACACTTTATGCCTCCAACGCCCTTATAGTCTCTTCTCACTGCAGACTCACAATAATGAATGTAAGTAGGTAAGAAAACCAAAGAAATCAATCACTTCCAAATACAACCATTAACGCAACGATTTTCCTTTAACAGTTTTCTTAAACATATACGCGTCATGATATGTGCAAATACTCCACTGGAAATGAGGATGTCATAAGTGTCTGCATGTTGTTTTCATTCAATATCTTGAATCTTTCCCATATAGCTACAACTTCTTCAAAAGCATTTTAAATGGCTATAGAAAACTGCCTTGCAAAATCTGCCGTCATTTACGTACTCCTTATTGCTGAGTATTTAGCAATTGTTTCCACCCTACGGACTATGCCTTGCTAATTATATCATGTCTTGGGGTTTATACCTCTCCCAGCTCTAGATCAAGCTGGTCTCTGGGAAGCCAAAGCTGCCGTAAGGGTTCTGACATCCTCTGAGATGTCCCCGGGGTCTCCCTTCTTGGTCTCTGGTACCCAAAGTCTGATGCAGGCCTGGAGGGCTCTATTGATGAGATAGAGACCCCTCACTGTTACCCTGTCAGAGTTCAACTCCATCCACTTCAGCTCCCACAGAAATACCCTAAAGCCATGCAGTCCCCGGTTTGATGAGGCACAGAAATAATGAGCTCAGTGGGAAGAAAACAATCTTTGAAAGCCACATTTCTGCACCCAGGGTGGGCATGGGAAGGGTACTCACTTGATACATAGCGATTACTTCTCTGTCCAAGGTCCGTGTCACAGAGACGCTCCCTGTGTTCTCATTGATTCTGAAAATTCCTTTAGGCTCTTGATCCACCCCCTTTCCAGTGAGTCGGAACTTGGACCTTTCTGGCCTGTCACTATCGACTACCTGGTCAGAGAAACAGAGTGACATTTAAAACTCTGCAAAACATACAGAAAGCACATTGCAAACATACTTCCATGACCAATTCACTAATCACAGGTGCCAGCACAAAGGTACCTGGTGAACACAGATTTCACTAAAGTAACATCACCAGAAATAGCATCATCGTCTAACACCTTTCATCCTAATATCCGCATCTTTGCAGCTATCAGCTGAGGAAGCTTATGAGCACTTGGGTGACATATAGCGACGGATCAAGGAGGACAATAATGCCAGTTCAGTCAAAACTGGACATTTATATTATTTTTAACTCCACAAAACATATTTTTTTTAAAAAAATTTATCTGCAAGCAAAACAAAAGGGGTAATGGAAACCATTTGCTGGGCATTGATCCAAATTCTAGGTATTTACATATATTCAATAATCCACAGTGTCACCTGCCCTGTCACTTTTGCTAGGTACTGAGCATGGGGCAGGGGAAGCACTGTGTTTCATCAGAAAAAGGTTTATACACACACACACACACACACACACACATATACATACATACATCTATGTAGGGGGTTTATATTTATATAATATGTGTATAAGCCCTGAACAATATATATATTAAAATTCTATATATTATATAGTTTATATATTATTTATATATTTTATATATGTATATAATATATAGGGGTTTAGATATT
The DNA here is from genome assembly GCA_004027835.1 of Alouatta palliata. Classification (NCBI taxonomy): domain Eukaryota; kingdom Metazoa; phylum Chordata; class Mammalia; order Primates; family Atelidae; genus Alouatta; species Alouatta palliata. The sequence goes on from PVKV010010031.1 coordinate 60,177, forward strand.
TATATTATATTATATATTTATATATATTTATTATATATATTTATATATTTCATGTATGTATATATATTTAATATATAGGGGTTTAATATATATTAAATATATAAATATCTGTATATAGATATATACCTCTATTTAGGGGTTTTATATATATGAAACCCCTAAGTATTATACATATTAAACTCCTATGTATTAAATATATATAATATATAAAATATATACGCTATGTATATATAGAAACCTCAATTTAGGGGCATATATATATATATATATATTTTTTTTTTTTTTTTCAATGCTGGGTGCAGAGAACATTATTATTTCCACTTAATGGACAAAAGCACTGAGATAGAATGATTCAGCCAGCTGGCCACGGCCAAAGCTATTAAAGAGATGAAAATGGGTTCAAAACCACATCTTCCATTTCTCTAGAGACACTGCAATACAACATACAACACTGTCGTTTCTGAATTTACTTTATGGAATTTTCCTACACATTGTCAGCCTTGATTTCACATTTAAAGAATAAAAGGGGAAGGGAAAGGTGGAGGGGAGTAGCTCCAGGCAGAGGGAACAGCACAGACAAAGGCAGTACGCAGACAAGGAAAAGCCTGGGCAGTTTCAGAAATCATGAGTTACTGGCATATGCTTAAGCATGTAGAGCATTAGGCTGAGAAGTAGTTAGGGGTCAGAGTATGGGTGGCCTTTTTATGAGGCTGTGCAACTAAAGAGGATTCTTATTGGTATAAGTGGATTCTAGAGTTTACCCTCAAGTATTCATCTCTGTCACTTTATCATCAGAAACTTCAAACGTTAATTTGATTATAACAAAGCAATTTAAAGGTCATGAACACAGTAGTCTTTCAGGACATACAGATAAAAGAAAGCTGATACAGATCCAGCTGTCACCAAATTACAAATGAGCAGGCCTCTACTGAAACATACTCAACAGCACCTGGAGGGTTAGGTGGCTAGGACAGGAAACCGGCCTTATCCTAGTGCAAATGGATCCCCCCAGAGGCAAACCTGCAATTCCGACGCCTGACACCAGGTGTCAGTGGTGCCTAAGGCAGCACTAAATTCATGCCAGGGTTCATCGGGCACTATCACTGCACAGCAAGGCATAGTTCCATATGGCATTACAGTTTTTTTTTTCTTGATTAAAAAAGTTCTTTATTAAAATACATTCAGTGTTGACTAAATGCCAGTTACATCTGTTTGTGTTTTTAAGAGTAACTGAAAATCGGATATAAAGGAAGATTAAAAATAAGGTGTGTGATACCTTCTGATGAAAAGAATTTTCAGTCACTGCTTGACTTGATTTAATCCAACTGGTATTTTTCTGCTGACCCTATACCAGCTGCCCAGAAGCCCCATGAGGTCAAGAGTCACAGCTTACTGGGCTAACCACTGGATCCCAGTGCCCGGCAAATAGTGAGACTGAACTCCGCTGACTAGACAGATGTATGCTGCAATCCTAGTTTTCCCAGTGATCCGCTGTGTGGCCACGAACATGGTCTATTGCCTCATCTTCCAAGTGCACCACTTACTTCGCAGAATTGTTGAGGGTTTAATGAGATGGCACATATAAAGTACATGTCCTGGCACACAGACAGGGCTCAGTTAATCATAGCCAATAATTCCAATATTAATAGTAATCCTCACAACAAAATTACACTGTTGTTAATGGGTAAGACTGGTATCTCTGTCCTTTTCTGAGGGAACAGGTGGTCTCCTTTTTTATTTTTATTTTTTGAGATGGAATCTCACTCTGTCACCGAGGCTGGAATGCAGTGATGTCATTTTGGCTCACTGCAACCTCCATGTCCCAGGTTCAAATGACTCTCCTGCCTCAGCCTCCCAAGTAGCTGGAACTACAGGCATGCGCCAGCACACCTGACTAATTTTTATATTTTTAGTAGAGATGAGGTTTTCCCATGTTGGCCATGCTGGTCTCAAACTCCTGACCTCAGGTGATCCACCCGCCTCAGCCTCCTAGAGTGCTAGGATTACAAGTGTGAGCCATCACGCCCATCCTAGATTTCCTTTTTAATAACAGAATTCACAGACATCCCAGAAGAGCAGTGCTGTGGAAACAGTTCACTGTGTGGGAAGGAGTCACCAAGCACACTCGGCTCTTCTCCATCACTTCCATCATTATTGTTTCACCCCTCTTTGCCTTACCACCTCTGGCCAAAGGTGAATTGAAACTCCTTCTTTCTCTTGTTCTCCTAGGCACACCTGAGATGAGCAGGTCCTTTCTGAAGAACTTACTAATGCAGAATGCATTCTCATGAGAAATGAACATGGGAATTCCACAAGAGCTATGAAGCAATCAGGTTTCCCAAGAATGGGCTTCTCTGACCCGTACGTCAGCCAGACACAGGCCCAGCTGGTGAGCACCTGCCAAGAGAAACCTTCTGGGCTCTTTATTATCTTTTCTTGACCCTTCTCTGCTCAGAAAAAGTTGGGAAAACAGCACTCAGACCTTCTAGAAGAAACAAGGAGGGGGTGGGGGAATGTGCCTCTTGGGATCAAACACCACCACCACCCTCCCATTTCTCTACCTGCCACTCAGCACAGAAAGCTGCATTCTAGACCCAGAAATGATCCCACGGCGACTTTCCCTTCTGCTGGTAAGGGTGGATCTCAATCATTTTCTTGCCTTCTCAGAGAGCTCGAGCCACTTGATGGTACAGAAACAAGGTCTTAGAGGAGGACTTAGCTCAGTTGGCACTTGCTGATCAACTGAAATGACTTACTCCTTAGTAAAGAAGCCATTCCCCGTTGTGAGGAACCTTGCTTAGCACTCCACCCATCTAGCTCTCTTCTCTGTCTCTCTCTTCAACTTTTTGTGTTCTTAAGGGTGTGGCTGCTGAACCTGACTCCTGCTCCCCAGAGCTGTGTCCACTTTGAAGGAGCACCCACAACCAACGACGGTGTTCCCAGACTGACAGGCCCTATGGGACCACTAACACAGGGACGTAAGGGGATCCCTTTCAGTAGGGACCCTGATTCTCTGGAACAGTATTGGCATCACTGGGAACTCACTAAAAATGCAAATTCCCAGGTTTCACCGAAGCCTCTTGAATCAGAAATTAGGGCAGGGAGAGAATTGCTGGCAATCTGAGCTCTAACAGTCCCCCTCCCCAGGTGATTCTGATGCATACTCAAGTTTGAAGACAACTGCTTTGGGCAGATTTCAGCATCATCCTGTTCAGTATCACTGATGCTGGTTTCACCAACACTGTTTGGAGCCCTCTGCTAAAAATAGGCTAGGTCTGTTTGCCACCTTCTTCTGAGACCTATTTTAAACATATAACACTCACAGGAACTCTTTTAAAAATGTGTTTCTAAGACCTCAGAAAGCAGAGTTGGTTTCTCTTAAAGGCACTAGACCAACATCTCTACATGTGTCATAGGCACTCCATGGCCTGGAGGAAACTTGGAGAGGAAAGCATGAAAGTGGAGTGGGGAGAGTCACTCTTCAGGGGAAGCGTAGGTGTCTTGGCTCAGTTTCGATCCAGGAGGAAGCTCAAGCCCCCCAGATTACCTACCACACTCTGGCTTCTTGGTGCCTAGCTGCGTTTTCACAGGGACCCGAAGATATTCCAACCTTATAAGCTGGGGGATGGGAAGTATGCAATGACCGTAACCCAAGGATACACTGAGCCACACTTCAAAACCATCCCATGCAAACCAAGTATTTTTAGTAGAGATGGGGTTTCACCATATTACCCAGGATGGTCTCGATCTCCTGACCTAGTGATCCACCCGCTTTGGCCTCCCAAAATGCGGATATTACAGGCGTGAGCCACCGCATCCAGCCTCATATATCCTTTTTTTGATCCAAAATCCAATCCAGGACCCCCCACTGCCATGGTGAGTGAGGCTTTTCATCATATATTCTGGTACTTCCCTATAGGTTAACACTTTCTTAAATTGCACTTTAATCAGTTACTTTTTTTTCCTTGTATATAAAATAAATCTGATGAATCAAAATGACACAGTCACCAAGTTCCACGTCACAGTTACTGTAAGAGCTCCTTCTCCTCCTCCTCCCCTCTGCCAACCTCTATCCTCGGCTCCTTAACTCAAATCTCAAGCAGCTACTTTTGCCTGTTCTGTTCTCAGGGCCTAGGCCAGTATGCAGTACGTGGTAGGCTTTTAAATAAACATTTGTATAATGAATAAGTAAATGAATATTACTTAGTCTCCTCCCTGGCCTCCATATTTCTGATTTCTCTCTTATCCCATTTCCCATCCTAATTGCAACCAGAATGGTCATTCTAAAATGCAAACTCACATCTGACTGGGGAAGTACCCATATTAAAACTTGCAATGGGCCTGGCATGGTGGCTCATGCCCATAATCCTAGCACTTTGGGAGGCTGAGGCGGGTGGATCACAGGAGGTCAGGAGTTCAAGACCAGCCTGGCCAAGATGGTGAAACCCTGTCTCTACTAAAAATACAAAAATTAGCTGGGTGTGTTAACCCATGCCTGTAGTCCCAGTTACTCAGGAGGCTGAGGCAGGAGAAGTGCTTGAACATAGAAGGCAGAGGTTGTAGTGAGCCAAGATCATGCCACTGCACTCCAGCCTGGATGACAGAGTGAGATTCCATCTCAAAACAAACCAACCAACCAAAAAACCCAGAAAAACTTGCAATGGCTTCCTACTGCCTCAGGATAAAATCCTAGAACTTTTCTTTGTTGGATCTCCACCTGCTTTTCCAACCCTAAGCCACACCCAGCATAAGCCACAGCCCTCTGAGTTGTATGTACCTTTCTTTAGTTGGAGGGTCATCCCCACCTAGTCTGCTGGGGATGCCCTCATCTTCCCCGACATGGTGCCAGAGATGACTTACCCACTGAAGCTTCCCCTGACCCTTTCTCCTGCCCCCTCCATGCAGACTTAACCTCGTCCACCTGAGCTCTAGCCCTCCACACCTGCAAGGTCTGTTGAAGCAAGGGGAGCAGCTCGCCTCTTTGTGGATGGTGGTAACTGTCCCTCAGGCTGTTTCTTTCTTATTGTCTTCACATTTCCGGGGCTTGGAAGATAGAAGACACTTGATTAACACTTCGAGTGAAGAAGTACAATGTTATTTGCCTGTTTTTATATGATTGTAAAATGCTTCATTAACTCACAAATTAAAAATAAAAATAAGGTCTGTCATACAAACCTCTTTGTTTTTCTTTGCAAAATGTAGCTACTTTACCTGGAGACATTTTCAGAGCTTTTTTCATTTCTCTTTTTACAGTTCCCCTCTATGGTAAATGCACCTGATAGCAATAATGTACACAGACCCTGAGAATGACTCTGTATACGGGTGCACCTGGATGACTGTTCCAAGCTAGGGAATCTGGGAGTGGTCAATCCAGAGACTAGTACTTTGTCTATGAGGAACATCTGAGTTCCTGGCCTGGCTCATGGAACACGGACAGCAGATCCAGGCCCTGACTTATGGGTTGCATGAAAGTTGCCAGGTGAAGGATGTTAGGGAAAGGGTGCTAATACAAGACGCTATATAAACTGCATGCATTTAACAAGTGGCTGTGGTTCTCCTGTCAGCCTACCACCAGTGGACTCTCTCCCCTGTGTATGGAAGCATCCAGTCAAACCCCTCGTCTCACTGCTGGCTCTAAGTCTCTTCTTTGGCATATTGAACCTCGTGCCACCCTCACTGGAGTTGATAGGGGTTCAGCAGAACATCCCCACATTAAAGTTTCCAGGCAGTGGTAATGCCTAGGAGATGAAAAAGGACTTAATACCCTCCCCATCCTTATAATTTGCAAGGGTCTCTTTAAATGGAGACCTTCCCAGCAAACACTGTGCTTGTGAGGCAAGGAAGCTTGTAGATAAATATTCTAGTACCCCTTCCCTGTCACATCCAACCAAATTGATGTGCCTAGTTTTCCTCTGTGCAGAAAATCAGGAGACACATTTTCAAAGGGTGAACACTATATATATGCATTATTATCACAAGGATGCAAAACTAGGAAATAATTAGACCTTCCTTCCTAGTTACCAAAGGAAACAAACCACATGTGAGCAGCATTGGTCTTCAGAGGATGAAGGTAGGTGTGATTTTTATTCTTCACCCTTACAGTATTTTCAGTTTTATAAAATGAACCTATATTACTTACACAGGAAGAAACAAACAACTTTTTAAAACATGTAAGAGGAATTATTGGAGTTTGATGCATATGCTAATTTAGAAGATGTTTTCTACTCTATGTTAAATAGGAAAACAACAAAAATCACTGTTGCCTTTACCTACAGTTGTTCAGAGGCATTTGTGTTTATCATTAGAGCGGTTCTGTAAGGTGATCTGTAAGCATTAATTAATCCTCAGCTGTGGGTTAGTCCTTGACAAGCCTTTGAACTTGAAGACACAGCCATTCAGCACTCTCAGCAGCTGAAGTACCAGGCTTTTCTCTCACCCTGCTGCTGCTCAACCACATTCAACCTCTAGGTCATAAATTAGCAAGGGAACTAAGGAAAGCCCATGGCCAAGAGTCCCCATATCCTTGTGGAGAAACGAGGAGCCAAAGTCCTGGCAATCCACTGAGAAGGATGGTAGCTCCACACCCAGCTTATCCATCAGCGGTGCTCACGCCAGCTAGGGCTGGCTGTGTCCGTGACCAACGTCAAATGGAGCTGCCATCACCCCATGGAAGGTGCTAGGGTTAAGGGCAAGATGGAGCACTTGGGAAGAAAAATAAAACACGAGCAACACAAGATGAGGGAATAATTGAATCTACCCCTCCAGATCCTTCATGTTTTAGTGGTCATTGTGCCAGTCCAGTTTTCCTTCTTTTATAGCAGACACTTAAGATTATGCTTTAGTCTAATTTCAAATGAGTTCTTTAGAAGTCAGTCTTCACTGTGGCTTTTTGTTGTTGTTTTATTTTCTGATAGTTTGCCCTTTCGGTTTGGTTATCTTCTCTGGGCTGAAGGCTTTTTTTTTTTTTTAGGAGAGTCTGTTAATTTCTAAGTATTAGCAGGGGTTTTATTTCTTTCCAATTTGTCATATACTAATGAGGCTAGTAACAGTGCTACCTTTGAAAGCTATTTTAAAATTTATTATTGGCCAGGTACAATATTATCTTTACTAAATGATTCCATAGACACATGGAAAGAATAAACATTCTGTAGCATTTTTCACAATAGCCAAAATGTGGAAACAACTCAGTGTTCATCAACAGATGAATGGATCAAAAAAAAAAGTGTGCGTGGCAAGGTGCAGTGGCTCATACCTGCAATCCCAGCACTTTGGAAGGCTGAGGCAGGTGGATCATGAGGTCAAGAGATTGAGACCATCCTGGCCAAAATGATAAAACCCTGTCTTTACTAAAAATACAAAAATTAGCTACTCGGGAGGCTGAGGCAGGAGAATCGCTTGAACCCAAGAGGTAGAAGTTACAGTGTGCCGAGATCATGCCATTGCACTCCAACCTGGCAACAGAGTGAGACTCTATCTAAAAAAAACAAATGTGTGTATAGGTATATGTGTACATATGTATACATGTATGAGTCTACGTGTGCAAATACAATGAAATCGTATTTAGCCTTTAAAAGGAAGAAGATATTGATATCTGCTACAACATAAATGAACTTTGAAGACATGCTAAATGAAATAAGCCAGTTACAGGACAGACACTGTCTGATTCCATTTACATGAGGCAGCTAGAGTTATAACATTAGTAGAGACAGAAAGTGGAACAGAGGATTCCAGAAGCAGAGAAAGGGGAGTTAGTAGTTAGTGGGTATAGAGTCTAAGGAAGAATAAAATGTTCTGGAGATGGAGAGAAATGACGGTCGCACCACAAAGTGAATGTGCTTAATGCCACTGCTACGTACATTTTACCACAATTTAAAAAAATTAGTGGGCCGGGTGCAGTGGCTCACGCCTATGTTCCCAGCACTTTGGGAGGCCGAGGCGAGCGAATCACAAGGTCAAGACATTGAGATCATCCTGGCAAACATAGAAACCCCATCGCTACTAAAAATATAAAAATTAGCTAGGCGTTGTGGCAGGTGCCAGTAGTTGCAGCTAGTCGGGAGGCTGAGGCAGGAGAATTGCTTGAACCCAGGAGGTGGGGGTTGCGGTGAGCTGAGATCATGCCAGTGCACTCCAGCCTGGTGACAGAGTGAGACTCTGTCTCAAAAAACGTAACAAAATGAAACAAACAAAACATTAGTATTCTCCTCTGGCCACATAGTTCTACATCTATCTACATTTTCTACTGTGAACTGATTAAACTCTTCAGACTCTCACTGTCCTTGCTTTTATGTTGCTTTCCTGATATGTCACATTCTGAACTATTTTAATCTGAGCCCAAGTGATTTTATTCAGTCCTCCCTGAATGTGTTTGTTTATTTGTTTAACCTGCTATGGTTTGGGTACACAGAGAAGATCAAGGCTTCTTTGTGAATTGCAGGCACCAGGAGGCTCTGTGAAGAAAATGACTCTTGTCGATGTCCTTGGTCTCCTGACTGGAAGAAATCACGGATCCCCCAAAGTCAAATTCCTCCAGTATATACTTTCGAAACTCTCTAGGTCTCCTTCACAACATAACTTTCGAGATGTTATGTAACCCTTGTGGTCTAGGAGCAGTCTCTCTGATTAGACTATAAGCTGCTATGATCAGTGGACACGTCTGATTGTGTTCGCTGGTGTCTCACAGAGCCAAACCCAGTTCCTGGCACAAAGTGATTGCTCAAACATTTGTCATCCAGTGAATGAATGCATCTGACATCTTCCTGAAAGGACAAGACTGTTGGGTCCATGTGAGAACGCCTGGCATGCTGAGCTTGGGGCTAGGCATGGGATCCAGTGCACAGCTCCTCATGGATCCGTTATTGCAACATGCCATGGATGTCACTGGAGGAGCTGTGCAGTAGATCTCACACCCAGCCCCTCATGGGGCTCATGGCCTGGGGACGTGAGACGTGGTATGAGAAGATGCACAGGAACCCTCATGAGATGAGGAGGAAGATAACATGAGATGGTACAGAGGGAAGTTTTAGGCGAATGCTGAGATTGTCAGAGAAATCATGGCCAGAGAGCTTCATTGGCAGTCACTACTTGTGTTTGTTTTTGAGAAGATAGTTTTGATATCAAGAGGCAGATAGGGAGAGAAGGGACAGGCTGCCAAAAGTCCTCCTTCCGTGGTTGAGGTAAATTTCCTCAGAGGCCCCATAGGGCATGTAGGAGTCACCCTTTCATGCCTCTCCTTTACAAAGCACACCAGCCATCCCTGTATTGAAATATGTCACCAGCACAAGACTGTTCTCACTGAAGGAGTTCAGTCTATGCCTGTTAGTAATATATCCCAAACTTGCAACTATATTTGCTCAGCCTCATGGTCAGTTTCCCTGTTATGACTTTCAATAAGATGTTTTTCTTATTTTATTTATTTATTTATTTATTTATTTATTTATTTGAGACAGAGTCTCACTCTGTTGCTAGGCTGGAGTGCAGTGGTGTGATCTCGGCTCACTGCATTCTCCGCCTCCCAGGTTTAAGCAAGTCTTCTGCCTCAGCCTCCCAAGTACCTGGGATTATAGGTACCCGCCACCACACCTAGCTAATTTTTGTATTTTTAGTAGAGATGGGGTTTCGCCATGTTGGCCAGGATGGTCTCGATCTCCTGACCTTGGGATTCACCTGCCTCAGCCTGTCAATGTGCTGGGATTACAGCTGTGAGCGGCCGCATGTGGCCAGATGTTTTCCTTCTTGAGCACCATTTCTCGTAACATATTATCACTCCTCACCTTCTTTTCTTCCACTCAGAATATTTATTGATCATTTCTGACTTCCAGAGCACTCATGGTCCTCAAGGTATCGCAGTTCAATAACCTCTATGAGCCTTATTTTATATAACATGGGAGGTGCGCCGAAACATGCCACAGCAGATGAGAGGAGGAGGAGTCATCTTTGGGTCTTTAAATCATTACATTTTATTTGCTGGGCTCAATGCCTGCTAATTGCCAATCAGTTCCATAATTTCACATTCCTTATTGTCCCAGTGAGTAACTGGGTATTTGTAAGTGTCTCTTCTGAATTTTTGATTTCTTATTGTATGCTGTGTCTTTCACTCTCCTGGTCACAGAGTCCCTTGGAAACACTCTCCTTGACTTTGCCTTTGGTTGTTCTGCTGCAAGCCAAGATGGCTCCTGGAATCTCTGGTGAAAACCCTAGATTTCCTGTACCTCCCTTCTCTTCTATTCACAAATCAGATTTATGGTGTCAGAGAGTAATCACTGAGGCTGCCCCAGCCCATGTGGGCTCCTCTCCTTCTGGACACATAGGAGTGGGCTTCCTTGGCCATCTGGACCTGGATGTGGCCATGGGACTTGTGTTAGCTGGTGAAGTGTAAGTGAAAGTGGTATGTGTCACTTCTGTTAATTCTGGACAAAAGCATTATGAACTCTGGTGTGCCTGGATACATTCCCTTTTCCTTCCTCATGGTGACTTGCAATGCTCCAAATTGTAGTAACTTCATAGATCTGAGTCCCAAAGAAAGGACAGTGACAATGAGGACGCAGTCCCCACTTGTCTGTGGGCGTGGAGTTTAATCAAGCTTCTGTTTCTTTGACCAACTGAAATTTGGTGTTTGTTATGACCAAAGCCTAACCTATCCTGATTAATACACACAGTGTTTAGCAGAGCAGGGTTTAGAGACAGATAAAAATGTATCTGCATCCCAGTTCAGGGCTCACAGACAATGTGGACTTATAGAAAGCCCTGTAACCTCTCTGAGCCTCACTCCAGTCTCCAGAAAAACAGAAAATAATGGAAAGGCTCATGGTGAGTGAATGACCTGCGACACAGGAAATGCTTAGGTACATAAACATGCTCAATAGTTTATGATGATGACAATGACAGCTGCTGCCATTGAATGAGCACTGACTCTGTACCACATGCTCTTCTTAGCATTTTACAGGCATCTGTTCATTTTATCCTTATAATAATTCTATGAGGCAGGTATCGATAATACCATTTTACAGAGGAGGAAACTGAGTCCCAAAACCTTGCCAAAGTCCACTAGATCAAGATTATGGAGAAGTTCTTCCATAAAATACAAACTTTACAAACAGAATGTTGGATGTGAGTAGGCACAGATGATAATGTAATTTTATCGTTTCATTTGGGAAATGAAAGATGAAGGTAAAGGTATCATTCAGTATCTAACAAGTACAGGAATGGTTGAATGAAGAATATTATGATAATGATGATAATTAAGTATTTGCATTTTAAAAATCACACGCATGGTAGTTAACAATGTTGACTCGGCTGGGCGCGGTGGCTCACGCCTGTAATCCCAGCACTTTGGGAGGCCAAGGCGGGTGGATCATGAGGTCAAGAGATCGAGACCATCCTGGTCAACATGGTGAAACCCCATCTCTACTAAAAATACAAAAATTAGCTTGGCATGGTGGCGCGTGCCTGTAGTCCCAGCTACTCGGGAGGCTGAGGCAGGAGAATTGCTTGAACCCAGGAGGCGGAGGTTGCGGTGAGCCGAGATCGCGCCATTGCACTCCAGCCTGGGTAACAAGAGTGAAACTCCGTCTCAAAAAAAAAAAAAAAAACAATGTTGACTCTGGACTCAGACAACCCTGGCTTGAATGTTGGATTTGGAAATTAACCAGCTCTGAGATCACAGACAAGATACCTAGTCTCCCTGTCTTCTTCCTCATCTGTAAAATGGAAAAACAGTGCTATGTATTTCATAGAGTCATTTGGAGATTAAATTAATGTTTATAAAATATTTTTATCGGTTAAAAAAAAAAAGATTTTGGATTTGAACCAAATCCCCCAGAGCCTATGGCCTTGACCATACTTCATAGGGCCAAAGGAAGAGCATGTCCTGAGTTGGGTAGGAGCACCCACTCCAGTAGGCCCACCAAGGCACTGAGCCTGGCACTGATGTAAGAGCGCCCAGTCTGAACTCCCCGTGACATGGGCACTCCATTAACACTGGCCAGGAACATTTATCTCTGGCCCATGTCAGTGGCAGAGCCAGGACGAGGGACTTCCAAGTCTCGATTTCCAGATTTATGTGTATCCAGTGGGTTGCCCGTTTCCTCTGTACATCAAACTCTTGGCAGGAACATCTATAACTTCTCACACCCCCTGAGCTTTGTCATAATAATGGTGTAATTTGAAGGGTTCCATGTGCATTCTGCCACCTAAAAGGACAATAAATTAATCATGCCCTCTGACACTGTTGAAATTATCCATGCTTACTCTCCTGCTAACTTGCCAAACTTCACTTCATTGGAGTTGTTCAATTCTTCCTTCCATTATTTCAGACCATGACTGTTTCCAGAGAAAGGTTAAACCGAATTTCTTTCTATGACTGTATAGATTTTGCTTTACTTTTTTATTTTAAAATCTTATTTTACTATGTTATTTTAGATTCAGGGGGTACATGGGCTGGTTTGTTACAAAACTGTATTGCATGATTCTGAGGTTTGGGAATCTAATGATGTCGTCACACAGAGAGTGAACTTAGTACCCAAAAGGAAGTTTTTCAGCCCTTGCCCTACTCCATTCCCCCCTCCCACTTTTGGAGTCTTCATTGTCTATTTTTCCTATCTTTATGTCCATGTGTACTCAATGTTTATCTCCCTGTACCAAATATGTAAGCACTTATTTAAACCAGAGAGCAGAGAAAGTAATGTAACAAGATCAGCATTACGAGCCTGGCACTAGCTACATTTGGTAGTAATCAACATGAACAACAGAAGACTTTCTCGCTGGCAATTCATGTTGACTGCCCTTTCACTGAGAGTTTTAACACTTACTCTTATATTCCTATAATCCAGGACAAATTTTTAACATGAAGACTGATGCCTGGAAATATAAATAGTGTCAAAAATAAATAAAATTTCAATCATTTTCATTCGAAAGCCTGACATTCTGTTGTGCCTTGCATGTGCCTTCCGTGGAAGGATGTGCACACAGCTTTGAGGTTTCTCACTCTGTGAAGCCGCTACTATCTCTTCCAATTAGATCATGCCCTGATTAAAATCTTTCCAGGGCCCCTCACCCCCATTGATTTCAAGAAAAATTCAGGTCCCCTCAAGAATGCATGCAAGGCTTTTTATAGCCGAATCCGTGCTGTGTCTTCAGCATAAACTTTTGCCATGTCTGCATACATCCCCTCATCCTGTTTTGCAGCCATTTTCCCCAAAAGTGCCATTCTTGGGGCCAGCATTATGTCACCCCTGGGTTTCCCTTTGAGACCCAGAGCATCTTATCCAAAGCTCAACCTGGCCAATCAGATCATTTCTTTGGGAAGCCTGAGATTAGGACAGGGAGAGACTGAGGACCCTAAAAGTCTTATCAGCTTCAAAGTCGAGTCTGCCATTTTCAGGAGAAACTGTGGGGCCACTAACAGAGACCTTGGCAAAGAAAACAGTCTACAGGGAAAACTGAAAGACAGTGCTAAATGCTTGCATAAACGAAGCCCTTGCAGGCTCAGACATGGCGACACCATCCTACAGCTGGTAAATAATCCTCTCTGACATTACTCAAACCTATTCCTCAGCCTTGGTCCCAAATTCTGCTCTGACACTGAAATATCCCAGCCCCTTTTCCCAGTGGGGTCTGGTAAATGGCTGAAATTCACCAGGACCTTACCACATGGGTCTCCTGTGTTTCATTACATTGTTGCTACTGAAATCTCAATTTATACTCATCTCTTTGCAGAGGGCTTCCCTGGCTACCTTGTTGAAAGACAGTAGTGCCTTTCCTTTCAACATCATTCTTGTCTTGTTTTTCTTCACAGAACCCTCAGCACCTGACATATTTATATCTGTAGTCTCTATTTACTGTTTAAATATAAACTGTGCTAGCAGGAATTTTCATTTTGTTCACTGCTGTGAACAGTGCATGGTCCATAGTAGAAACTCAAATATTTTTTAATAAAGAAAGAAACTTATGCTAAGAGAAACTGAAATGAGAGACCATATGGTCAGGAAAAAAAAGAAAATGAATACATAAATCAATGAACAGGCATAGCTACCCTGGTTTCAAAATGGCTTGCCAACTTCTGGTAAGGATCAGCTCTGCTTCCTGGGCTTGAGTTCCAAGGGATATTCTGGTATCCTCCAACAGAGTCATTCTGAGTGATTCTCCTAGTTAAATTATCCCAAACACACACACACACACACACACACACACACACACACACACACACACCCCACACACACATTTTTAAGACTATAGAATTTTGGTCCTGAAAATTAACAGGCTCATGGATGCAATGAGATCGGCTTGGATGAATATCTTTCTTCCTCTGAAGCTCTGGCTACCTGAAATATGTTTGTTTGTTTTTTCCCTAAGGGAAGCCCAAATAAGAGAAGATCATAGCAGCTGTGAGTCAGTAAGTGCTTTGGCACAGTTTTTCAGAAAATGCACCACACATGCAAGTCTGTGGTGGGGGGTATGTGTGGGTTTTAGGTTCCTCTCAAGTTTCAGTTACTAATGTCCTTAAAATGACCCTGGGTAAACATAACTGCCCTATACCTGCCTTGTAGGTGGTGACCCCTAATGAGATCCTGCTGTGTGGTGAATTCTAACCCATAGGGATACAGGGATGGGTAAAGGCTATGTATAGACAGGGGACTGTCTATGTCAGATGAGCACAGCACAGCCCACTAAGTGGTTGGAAGCTTAGAAACATGGAACAGGAGGTAGAGTTTTGGGTATCACCTAAGATCAGCAGAAAAGGAGACTGATTTAGTTTTAACTGTTTCAGAAAAGCCAATCGATGCAAGTTACGGAATGGACAGATTTCAGCTCAAAAAAATGGCAGGCTTCCTGGGGTCGAAGAGCTTGGCTGACAGTGCTAAGCTCATCTGGTGATGGAAAAGGCTGCCACCCGGCGCCCAGGCTCACACCCTCATCCAGTAGAGGCATTACAGAGACCAGCAACACCAGACATACTCTGAGATCCCTTCTGACTCTGAGTCTGAAGCTTGGGGCCATACTGAGCAAGTGGATCGGTGCTGTGTGAATCAGGTAAGGAATGAGGCACTGTCCAGGGATCACTGCTTAAATCTGGCCCCGCCACTGTCTTCCCATCGGTGAGGCAAGGATTCCTCTTCATTCCCTGTGCTTCCATTTCTCTATGTCCTGAGCAATAGCCACCATTCCTGCCCCTGCGGTGTGATGGTTTAGAAAATAATTTCTGGGTCGGTTTGTACGCTGGCTCTAATGTGCCCTTGGTTTTAACCTTGGGCAAATCTTTTCACCCCTCTAAGCCTCACTTCCCCCTTCTGTTGATTGGGAATAATAGAGCTGAACTCCTGAGGTACTTGGGAGGACAGAAGGGAACTGGGTCCATAAAGCACATTGTACTGTGGCTGGCACATAGTAGGCACTCAGTAAATGTTAATGACACTCATCAGTGTACGTTTAAACACAACAATTTGTAACAGTCATGGAGAGTAATTTTATCATTAAGAGGGTTTAAAAATGTTTTCAGGTGACCTCCTAGGTAATAACTGCATTCACTGAGGTCTCATGCATGCCAATTACTGTGCTAATGTGTGCATTTTTCCTGGTGGTTGCTATTGCTTTTTTTTTTTAATTCCACAAACGCAGTTAGGGAGACCCAGAAAGGTGAAGTCATTTGTCCAATGGGTTGCACAGCTAGTTCAGGGGCAGAAACAGGTATAGAACATTCTAAAATCATCCAGGTTAATCCAGAACTCCAGATGCTGGTCAGATAACAACTCCTGGATATCAAGTTTCTAACAGCTTAGACATGTCCACAAGGAGCAGGGCTAAGTTTTTTCAGGCTTCAGGAAGAGGATGACTAGACCTTTTCTGCAAAGTTCCTGGTGAGCAGACAAGCACGCTCAGATCCTAAGCCCACATGGCACTGTGGGTGCTAACTGTCACAAGGCATGTCCCTTGGCCCATTCATGAGATATCCGTGCCACACAATGGAAATGAATCCAAGCCCAGTTCCAGCACCTTCTGACTTGAAGGCAGGTAACTGTGCCCAGGCTCATTTGTAAGCTGCCATAACCCCCTTCTTCCTAGCCTGCCTCGTCCTTTCTCCCAAGTTCCCTGGTTATAAGCTTATCACAGAAGTAAATCAAAATGTTCTCAAGAGAAGAAGAAAAGATAAAAGCAAAAAATGCAACATACCCAAGAGAGGAATATTTTTTATAGTTTCACAACTTTCACAATTCTGTCTTTAAAAAAAACCATTATTTAATTTTAGTGCCACAGAGTTGCTAGTGATGAATAATGGCTCCTCTTCTACCTTGTAGTATTTCTAAAATATTAATACTGGTTGGATACCTCTCCTAAGGCAAAGCAGGAGTTGAATCTTTTATAGGCTTCTGAGCCTGTTCCCATACAACAGACTATATATTTATTCCATTTCTATCAATCCTGTGCTCTGGATTCCTCAAATTATGTGTGCATCAAAGGAAAGAAGCCACAGAGTGGGATGGAGAGGATGAACTATGTTGCCAAGTAGTCCCTTTCTCATTATTTTCTTTGTCTAAGTCTTTACCCTTTTGAACTATTCATCAAGATGCACCTTCTCTCGACTTGAAATGAATAAAAAATAGAAAAGCATAACGACATATCCAACTTTACAGCCTTCCCAGCTGGTCCATCCACTAACCAAAGTTCATTATGTCTTCAGCTGCAAATTGCTGGTGTGGAATTTTGGATGCTTAGTCTCAACATATTTATTCTTGAGCTGGTCATGATTGTGTGTGTGTGTGTGTGTATGTGTGTCTGTGTGTGTGCATGTGTGTAATTTATTGTTACAACTGGAGTACAGAAGAAGAAATAATGAGGAGACTATTTCAGAATATACTAAAAAAAAGTACTGTAAATTGTTGTACTTGGCGATAAGATTTTTTTTTTTAATCAGGTCTTCTTTTTTTCCTCTTCACAAAAGTAACACATGCTCACTAGGAAATACTGGCAAAGAAAGTAAAGTGAAAGGTAGAAAGCCAAGATGCTCAATGTCCCACAGGATAATTACAACCATTTTAATAGTTTGATAGCTCCTTGCTAGTCTTTTAAATGCATACTACTGCATAAATATATTTTAAATGATTTTTATAAAGTTTTAAATAATTATAGACTCACATGCACTTGCAAAAAATATCCTTTTACTCAGTTTCCCCAATGTTAAACTGTAGTACAATGTCACAATTAAAATATTGACATTTATTCAATCCACAGATCTTACTCAGATTTGTACAGTTTTGCTAGTACTCTTGTGTGTGTATGTGTATGTGTACTTGTGTGTGTGTATGTGTGTGTGTATATGTGTGTATGAGTATCTGTATGTGAATGTGTGTATGTCTATGTGTGTGTGAATGTGTGTGTATATGTGTGTGTGAATATGTATGTGTGTGTATGTGTGTTTATGTGTGTGCTTGTATGTATGTGTGTGTATGAATATATGTGTATGTGGGTATGTGTGTGTATGTATGTGTATGTGCATGAGTGTGTGTGAATACATGCGTCTGTATGTGTTTGTATGGGTGTGTGTATGAGTGTATATGTCTGCATTTAGTTTTTTGCAGTTTTATCTATGTATTGGCTTGTGTGTCCATCACCACCATTAAGCTACAATGCCATTCCCCGCCCCACTGGGATCCTTCATGTTGTCATTTTTTTTTTTTTTTTTTTTTTTTTTGAGACGGAGTTTC
>PVKV010010032.1:0-77715 GCA_004027835.1 Alouatta palliata
AAAAAAAAAAAAAAAAAAACAGAGTTCTACCATGAGGAAAAAATGCTTGACAATAAAGTTGTAAATGTCCAGTATCCGAAAATGAAAAATATCTTAAATCAGAACCCTCACATTATTCTATCATACTCTCTTGGTTTCCCTTCCCCCACCTTTTTTCTTCTCTGGCCGTTGGTGGCTGGGGCAACCGGGATGCAAAGGCACTGTCTGACAGCTCTTGTCTCAGCTCAGGGACTGTGGTAGATAAGCTGTGTTATTCCAGTCCTCCTCAGGAAAAGAGTCACTGCCCATGTGCAAGAGGTGTGGTTGCTGGCAGACTCCATCTGCTAATTCTTTCCAGGTCCACTTCAGCCTTTTGGCCAGTCACATTTTTATCCATGTGTCCCCTGGTCAATGAGTGGACAAAGTAGTGTGTCCAGGTCACACTTTTCTTGAGTGGTTAATAGCAAGGTGCTAATATAACAACCTAGTCATTTCTGCCCAACACTGGGCTCCAAACGAGCACTGTGGCTGAGAAGTCCAGGGACTCCTCAGGTGTGCGTCACAGTCTGGCAGCCTTTCTTGGCTAACTTCATTTCCCTTCATTTACTCCGTCTGTGTCATTCCTCAACAAATCCTTCACAGGCACATCACCCTCCCCGTGTCTGTTTCCCAAACAGCTCACCTTGGAACAGAGATTTTCTGCTCCATACTGGAATGCAGGCAAGAGCCCACCCAGTCACTTCAGTAAGTGCATACCCAGAAATGCAAGAGAGTCAACAAGGGCTGTGGCCAGTGATGGATGGGAGATGTTAAAGGCATTCTTTCCTGCTCTGTCTGTGATGGACAACTGGGAGGCATATTCCACATGGGTCCTCAACGGGTTCACAGTTTGATATTCAATTGCTCAAAAAATAATTAGTCTACACTCTCAAGTACCTCAACTTCTGTTCCCTGTGAAAACATGCAAATGCTCATCTCTAGCTCTGCTCTTTGAGAGGATCCAAATTAAAATACTGACTGATCCAGTTACATAGTACGTGGGGCCAAGTGCAAAATAACAATGCAGGTTCCCTGGCTCCAAAAACTATTAATAATTAAAGACAGCAACAGCACAGCATTAAACCAAAGAGCCCTTCTAGTGCCAAGGTACAGGTCACCCTCCTATGAAGCTCACCCTGAATAACATATAAAATAATATGGATACATTGAGACACATAGACTTTTGATCTGTTATTTTCTCTCAATGTCTACAAAACATGTCATTCCTCAGGAACCAGTAAACTTGGAATTACTGACCTAGCCTTATAGGATTACAAGCACATTATAAATGTGCTTCTTAGGGAATCAATCTTTAAAGTAAATTCAAGCTTTGATTCTAATTAGTTTTACTAAAATACATTGGAAGGTTGGACTATGTACAATATTTACCTTTTCACTCTTTGTGTAGTAAGGTACAGAGAATAATTTTAGGACAAATGCTTCCACTCTTTCTGAGCCTACTATGTGACATTTCTTTGTAGATGAAACACTGCAAGAAGCTAAGGAGTTCTATCTAGGTATGTTTTATTTTCTCTTTGGAAATTGGGAGGCTGGTTGGAGCAGGATAACGAGCGATGTAGAGAAGGGGAGGTAGCAGAAAGGTAAACTTCAAATGGCTGCTATGAAGCAGAGGAGAGGGAATAAGTCAGCAAAGAAGCTGATTCCTGACTCTGAGGATCCAGCAAGGTGGGAGTGCATGTAATTTGAAAAACTTGCCACACTCAAGTTGGATTTGATGCATTTGCTAGAGTGGTTGGTTGTTTGCTTGGTATTGCTCAAACCCTATGTTGATGAGCAGAGAATATGGATGCTTCCACACATTCATGCATTTGATCTACTTTGGCAGGTACAGTGAAAGAACAAAAATTTAGGATGATTTTAAGAGGGTTCTAGGGTATATTAATGAGGTATCTGCACTCCTGTGTTTGTTGCAGCACTGTTTACAATAGCTAAGATTTGGAAGCAACCTAAGTGTCCATCATCAGATAATGGATAAAGAAAATATGATTCATATACACAATGGAGTACTTACTATTCAGCCATAAAAAAGAATGAGATTCAGTCACTGGCAACATGGTTGGAACTGGAGATTATTATGTTAAGTGAAACAAGCTAGGTACATAAAGACAAATGTCACATGTTATTACTCTGGGGATCTAAAGCTCAAAACAATTGAACTCATGGAGATAGAGAACAGAAGAATGGTTATCTGAGGCTGGGAAGGAAAATGAGGGGCTTGGGGAGGTAAGCATGGTTAACGGGTATAAAAAATAGCAAAAAGGAGTAAAACCTATTATTCAGTAGCACAACAGGGGACCATAGTCAATAATAACTTAATTGTACATTTTTAAATCACTTAAAGAGTGCAATTAGATTGTTTGTAACACAAAGGATAAATGTTGAAAGGGTGGATACTCCCTTTATCCTGATGTGAATATTATGCGTTGTGTGCCTGTATCAAAAACATCCCATGTACCACATAAATATATACACATACTATGTATATGCACAAAATTTAAAATTTAAATTTAAGAAACAAAATATTGTGGTAGAATAGTTGAAGCAATGAAACCTCAGGCGGGCAATAATTTTACGAAGAGAAGTCAAAGACAGTCATGAAAGTGTAGTAGACCAGCAAACCACAAGGCCAGATATAACATTTGTTGTCTACAAATATAATTACTGGTGGTAATTCAGGTGGAGGAAAGTTATAGGACACTTTTAAAAAAGGTTGGGAGGAGCTTGGCATTCTGTAGAATTACTGTCAGTGGCAAATATGTTTTAAGAATAAACTGTTAATTAAAATGAGTGTGAAAAAAGAGGTTTTGATGGATAAAAGGCACATTTAAAATTCCGTGTATAGAAGCTTAGATAGCAACCTTGCCATCCATTTTTCTTGGAAATATAAATAATACAAAACAACGAGTGGCTTTAACTCCACGGACTATGACAGAAGCTACATTCTGAGAAAAGATTCAAGTACCAGGTAAGTCAATGACAAAGAAGAAAATTCTCTGAAGAAACTAAGATTGTCTTCACCAGAAAAGTGAAAACCAATCCAGTAAAAAACGTTTGGTAAAAATAATAGCTATCATGTTTGAGTCAATGTCAAAGAAGGAAAGAGTGAAAGAAAACAGCAAAAAAAAATATATATATAAATATTTTAAATTTTTGCCAGAGAAATTAAGGATAGAAGCCAGGCTAGAATTATCTGGCCTTGAGATTCTAAGTAGGATTTTGATACAAGGTTGCTTTTTGCAAAAACTGGATGTGACCTGAGGTCACCGCCCATCCTGTCTTCTCATATGTCTATGTGTCCTGAGGCTAGAATGTGCTACTATTTTTATGTTATTCTGCAATCAGCAAATCTTTATTGAGTACTTCTCCTGTATCAAGTGTTATCTAGTTTGAGAATGTAGCATGACACAGCTTCCACTTCAAGGATTTTACAGCCTCTTGTGGGAAATAAACAAGTAAACAAGCTAGGAATAGTCAGCATGGGAAATGCTATAGTTGGCAAAATGAAACATGCCTTGGGAACACAGGGGCGGGGGCAAACCCCATCATGGGTGATCGGCACAGCTCCTCTCGGAATTAAAGCCTGTGTGAGCTCTGAAGGATAAGTAGAGCCAGCAAGGTCAGTGGCAGAATCTCTGGGCTGGAAAGAGTATAATTTCACACATCGGGAGATAGTTGCAGGATGCCTCAGAGATGAGATTGTGGCATCCTGGAGACTTTATGTGGATCAAGGTGACTAGAGTCCTTGTGAAAGAAAGATGATGGCAAAACATAATGGAAAGATTAGAAAACCAGAGAGCTTATGCACGACCTTCCTTACCAGGAGGTGGAATTCGAACTTTGTTCCACACAAAAGAGGTTTTAAACAAGAAAGTGAAATAATGCGGCTTGGATTTGCAGTGTATCCTGAATATTGAGAAGGATTCATTGTGCATGTGTGCTGAGAGCATTTAGATGGCACTTGCCTTAAACCAGGATGCCTGCTCTGAGATAGACAGGGATAGTGAGCAGGAGACAGACTTGAGAGACAGGGTTCTTATCTATTTGGAAAGGTTGTTTGTACGCTGTTGTGTTTGCTTCGTTTATAAGAGTATAGGAAACAGATACAAGCAGTATGCAGCCTCAAAATTATTTTTTTGGGAATATTGACAGTGCAAACACAGTTTTGTAAAAGGAATTGACTATGGTAAGATAAACAGAGGCACATAAGAAAAAAAAAATTATTTAACCCTTTAGTAACAGTGTGTTCTTCTTTAATTTTTTTAAATGTTGAGAAATTCAATACCGCACGCGGTATTAATTTCTAAGCTATCATTTTTTATTTACTAATAAAACTCTAAAAATTAGAATAAAACCTTTAGTTTCACAATCTTAAGCACACATTTTCATAGACTACATATGTGTTTATATATACATACATATAAAATATATTTATGCATATGTACACAAAAACATATGTTAAGTTTTGAAATTATGTTTCTGGTAGAATTTAAAATTATCTTACTGAAGTGCTAACTACCACGTAACTATCATTTCTGTATCAGTAGTGTTGAAAACTGGAAAGCAAATAGGATTTTGCATACATACTTTCATCAAAATACTGTTAATTGCCATAAAGTTTAAAAAGTTACTTGATAACCGCTTTTCAGCACTGTCTAATCAGTAAAACAATGTAAATTTATAGTCAAATCATGATAATATAACCGCATTTATTGAAGGCTTAGCTGGTGCCAGCCATGTTCCTAAGTTACATTTGATATTTCGTTTTTCCTTACACCAAACCTATTGCATAGCCTTCATAATAACACTGCTCAATAG
Organism: Alouatta palliata; assembly: GCA_004027835.1. Lineage (NCBI taxonomy): Eukaryota > Metazoa > Chordata > Mammalia > Primates > Atelidae > Alouatta > Alouatta palliata. Next base: position 4,855 of record PVKV010010032.1, read on the forward strand.
ATTTTATTCATTCATTTTATTAAAGTAGTAATCAGTAACTATGTATCGTTGAACAAAACGTATAAAGAGCTTTGCTTTATTGGAGTGTATATTCCAGCTGGAAAAGATAGATAATCAATAATAAAACTAAAGAATAAATTTATTAATAAGCAAATTGTGTGTACTATTACAAGTGATCAATGCTGTGGAATTTGAACAACAGAATATGTACAGCAGTAATAGAAACTGGGATTGTTTGGGTGAAGCAGAGGTTCAGAGGCCAGTAATAAATAGTGAGTAAATATTTGAGATTTGAGCAAAGATCGTTTGGGCATAAGAGAAGTAGTAAAGCAGGTATTTAGGAAAAGTACTCTAAGAAGAAGAAAAGCAGGGGAAGAGAAATATCATGGGAAAGTTCTGAAGAGAAGTGTGATGTTGTCTGACTTATATTTTTAAAAGATTGTTCTGGCCTAGACAAAACCATAAGGAGGGCAAGGATAGAGGCAAGGAGAACTGTTAGAAGACAATTTGAATAATATCGGCCAGCAGGGATGGTGCTCAGCTGGGTAGAAGCAGTAACAATGGTGAGAATGCCTCTGATTCTGGCTGTTTTAAAGATAGAACTCACTGGGTTTCCTCTCAGATATTGAGTATTGATGTGGAGGTGCTCAGTCCAGGATATTTAGGATCACTTGACCCCATGGAATTATTAGTATGAAGGACCCATGAACATACACAAGGAAAACTCTGGGCAAAGCAGATGAGTAAGCAGAAATCCACCTTGGGACATGATGAGTTTGAGACAATCCACATGGAGATATATGTGCCAGCGTGTATATTGTCTGATGTCTGGAAGAAAAGCCAGGTTAGAGGAATAAATTTGGAAGTATTCAACATACAAATCATCTTTATGGGTTGGTGATCACTGGGGAAGTGAGTGACAGAGGAGGGTCCTAAGATTCTCAATAGAAAGAGGCAGTGGAGAAGAATAAAGAGTGCCCAATTGCCATAATTCAGAAATCAGGAGAGTAAGATCTTGGTGTCAAATCATGGTTGTGCTTTATGGAGGACAGATAATCAACTGACCACACGCTGAGGATTTAAGATTGGATTTTACACTGGTGACATTCAGGTGAACAGTTTGGTGGGGTGGTGAAAGCAAAAGCTCGGAAGAAAATTTGAAGAGAGAATGGGCAGAAGGAAATTGGAGACAGAACTAGAGATAGAGGCAAACACAGGAGCAAGGACCTGCAGGGCGAATGGGTTCAAAAGAAGTTTTCTTGTTGCTTTATATGTTAATGAGGGACAAAGTAATGGTTTCTTTGGATTCTGATGGGAATGGCCCATTAGAGAGCAGAGAAAAGATCACATTAAAATAGCAAAGAATTCCTAAAATTATGTCCTTGGTTTAGGGGGAAGAAAGGAGCAGTCACTGAAATGGCAGGAGTCCCTGCCATTGGGTTTTTGAATGGTTCATCTATGGGTCAGATACAGGGTGACCCTTAACAGTAATGCAGGTGCTGGTAAGTGGATGGATGTGATGTGGCTCTCGAGACAAAGTGACTAGTTGAAAGCAAGCTTGGAAGGAGAGTCATTATGGCTAGAGAAAAGAATACACTTGGAAGCATTCATTACCTTAGAAAACGGGAGCAAGAATGTAGTAGGAGCCTGGGAAGCAGTATGATTGACAGTATTTAGGGCAAACTTGTTCATTGCCACCAATGAAGAGTGACGCTAGTCAAATGCATTTTTTTTTTTTACAGCTCCACAGATGTAGTGTGAAGTAAACAGAAGTTTAGGTCAAAATCAAGGCTGTGCATTTGTCAAATGAAAGGAAGCAAGAGAATAAGGACAGAAAGGGAAGAGAGTTTTGGTTGTAAGGGAGAAGAGTGGTTATAATAATTTATAATGCTACTCAAGCTGGATAAGGAAGGAAAAATAGATATCAGGAAAGCAGAGAACATAAAAAATTAGTAGAACAAACTGGAAGTCCTAGTGAGGTAAAAAAGCTGATGAATTAGGGTACAAAACAGAGAGCTAGAGAGGTGGAAATGATCAATGAGAGGGATGAATGAGATTTATATTGAGGTGGTGGCCAGTATAGGTAACAGTGAGGTATGATGATGACCTGGGAATAATTACTGAGATTTAGATTAATTGATTTTTATACAATTAAGTAACTTGACTAGTTCCATGATCCAAACTCAGAATGTCTGACCTCATAGCTCACACAGGATTGCCTTCAACTTTCAATTTTCTTATTTTCTATAATGGCTATAGACACATACCAACTACCTTCAAACTTTGACTTGCTGATGTTGGCACCAGGAAAATGCAACATGTGTTGGTCATAATGAGCTATGACTTTCCTTTTTTTTTTCTGGGAAATGCTGGAGATTTTTAACCCCAGGAGGGTCTGTCAGTGAATACTCAGGAACATCTGCTGCCACTGGTGTAGGGTCCCAATGATATTTCACTCCGGTAACACTCAAAGGAGTTTGCAGTCAGAGCTGGCCAGGAAGCTTTCAGAATTTTACTTCCTCACATCTCATGCATTCCTCCAAGTTCCAGGAAATTCTTTTGTCTTTCACATTACTCTCAAACTTAAAATGCACATACGTTACTCTTGGAGCTGTTTATTTATGTCTGTATTCTTAATGTAGATCTGTATCACTGACTGACAGTAAATTTCTACAGCACAAGAGCTGTCTGTCTTGAAGCCTGAACTTTGCTTTTAAAATCAGGATCTTGAATTCCCATTCTACAAATTTTACTTTCTTCAAATTTCCATTAAGCTATTTTTTTTCATCAAATTGTTTTGGAATGGGATTATTTACTACTCTAGAGAAACACTTTGTGTTTTCTGCACACTTTTTCATTTGTTTGCCTTTTTCCTTTCTTTCTCATTTCATTAATCCTTTATAATCTAGGATATCTTGAACATAACAAATGTAAGAATTATATGAAATCGATATTTTGTTTCCGGAATTTTTCTACAATATTTACTAGTGCTGTCTTTGCCTTACTTCACACAATCAGTTTAATATCTGGTGATCCTTGGTGTTGGCTCATAATTACAGAATGAAGGTTCAATTTCAATGAAGGTGAATTTAAATATGTAAATACAAAAAAGGGTTTTCTCTGAAATTTTGACTATTTTCAGCACATAAATTTGTCAAGGGACTTGGAACAAAAGACTATCATTAAAATATATATGAGTTGCAAATAAAAAACATATCAAACATTTAAAAATCATGCCTTCAATTCATATCTAGAAAATAGAAAAATAAAGGAATTATAAATATTCATAGTCTATTCATGATTTACTAACAATTAGAAAAAACAATGATAATATTAAAATAAGTAATATTAACTGTTTGCATGTGATGTGCCACTTATTTTACTAAAATCTTTTAAGGGTCATTTCATTTACTTCACAACAACCTTTTGAGGTAAGATCCTTTTCATTCGGTTTTCCTGATAAGGAAATTGAAGAACATAAAGGTGATCTACCTTGCCCAAAGCATACAACTACATTAGTGCTGGGTTACAGTCCAGCTCTGTCTTTTTTTTTTTGAGAGGCAGTCTTGCTCCTTCACCAGGCTCGAATGCGGTGGTGCGAACTTCAACCTCTGCCTTCCAAGTTCAGGTGATTCTCCTGCTTCAGCCTCCCAAGTAGCTGGGACTACAGGTATGCGCCACCACCCCCAGCTAATTTTTGTATTTTTAGTAGAAATGGGGTTTCACCATGTTGGCCACGATGGTCTCGATATCCTGACCTCGTGATTCACCCACCCTAGCCTCCCAAAGTGCTGGGATTACAGGCATAAGCCACCACGCCCTGCCTCTGCTCTGTCTTAACAGAGAGCCTATTTTCTTAACCACTTTGTATGGCATTTTTTGCCAGATCTATAAATGTGTGTGCGTGTAAAGCATATGTCAAAATGTTATCTGTGGATGGTGAGATTATGGGTGACATTTTATTATTTGTGCTTTCAAACTATCTGCAATATAGGCCTGGTAAATTTGTAAGTAGAAAAATTTCTAAGACTTTACACCATCTGGATTAAAAGGAAAAGGAGTAACAGAAGGTTAATAATTAGAAAAATGACAGACAGGCAATGAATGAGCACTTCTAAGGTGGTTAAAAGCAAGTCTTCACTGGGAACATTGAACAGGCAAGCTGCAAGACTAGAGAATAATGGCTCATACTGAGATGTTTATGTTGGTAATTTTTAAGACTTTTAACAAATCCCAGAATATGTGTATGGATCAAAGCAGCAGTGAAAAAGTGGTCAAGGCCATTTGATATGCCATCAACAAATGCAGAGTCTTGTTCACATGTAGACACTGATGTCATGAAAATGATGGCAGTGATGGGCATAGTGTAAATCGGGTTTACAAAAGAGGGGATGCCACCTGCGATTTGACAAATGCTAATACAGGAAGAGAAATTAGAGTCTGGTCAAATCACATATGTAATCCCAAAATGATGAGAATTTCATTTTGTAGGTGAGAGTGGATATATAATAGAGTAATGGGAAAATGATTTAGGGTATTTAGGGGATTAGAAAGATTTAAAACTACAAACTTGCAAATGAGTTAAATGAGCATGAGAGTATAAACTAATCCCATGCACTGGAAAATGGCATTCTATTTGCTGAGGGATAATAATGTTGCCAGGACTGTGTAAGGTACAAATATTCCAAATATAATTCTGGAACACAGATATTATTAAATTCAACATGTGGGTACTGCAACTCATAATATACATGATTATGATGTAAAATAGATAATAACAAAATGGGAATATAAATGTAGTTTGTCATGAATTCTTAGTGAATGAATTCCATGAATTCTTCATGAATTCCATGAATATGGAATTCATGGAAAACATTTCATGTTCTTTCCATTATGGTAGATTGTAGTATGTACTGAGGAACTTTCACGTAAAGAAGGAAACGTCATCAAAGCGAACATGAAAGACCAGAGAAACACTATAGTCAACTATGTAAATTAAAACTTAAAAACAAAACTAGAGTGGGAAGAAACTTGATGCTAACTTGAAGATTTCCTATGTTTTAGCTTTTACCTGAAGGGTCTGGTTTCGTGTGAACAAATTTTAAGACTGATGCATTAAGATAAACTCAGTTAGACAATGTCAGCATCCCATGTTAGTCAACGTATTACATGGACAAAATTATTATCTTACAGCAATAGATAAGGACATAATCTTCATGGCTGTTCCTCGGATATACAGCAATGAGATCTTCTGAGATCTAAGTCAGAGTGAAGAACTCTGTTTCTCCAGTCACAATTTTCTTTAATTTGTCTTCAAGAGACATATATTCTCATTAATATTAACATCATTTAATAATTTTCATTTTATGAGGCTAATAATAACTAGCATGTCAGACTTTTCCTGGTGCTAAGAGCAATGTAAAGTATATGTCTAAGAAATTATAAATAATTTCCTAGAGAGTGCAGATAATGTATGTAAGATGTCATCCTGTTAGCCATGGTGAATCTGTATGGGTCTGCAGCGACTCAATTTCTGCTTCCTCAGAAGAAAGAATTCATCTGAGGGGCACAAGGCAGAATGAAAGACTGAGGCAAGTTTTAGAGCAGGAGTGAAGATGTTTTTATTAAAACTTTTTTTATTGAAAAGTTCTAGAGCAGGAATGAAAGGAAAGAAACGACACTTGGAAGGGGGCCAGGTGGGCATGACAACATATAAAACCACAAGTCAAAGGTGCCCAGTTTCATCTTTGATTTGTGTTGTTTTCTGTTTTGAGATGAAGTTGCACTCTTGTAGCCCAGGCTGGAGTCCACTGGCGTGATCTCAGCTCACCGTAACTTCTGCCTCCCGGGTTCAAACTATTCTCCTGCCTCAGTCTCCCAAGTAGCTGGGATTACAGGCATCTGCCACCATGCCCAGCTAATTTTGTATTTTAGTAGAGATGGAGTTTCTCTATGTTGGTCAGGCTGGTCTCGATCTTCCGTCCTCAGGTAATCCACTCACCTCAGCCTCCCAAAGTGCTGGGAATACAGACGTGAGCCATCATGCCCGGCCTGATTTGTGGTTTTATACGCTGGCATGCTTCTTGGGTTTTGCATCTCTCCTCCCTTGATGTTCCTTGCGGCAGGCTGTCCAAATGTGCAGTGGGATAGCAGCCCGTGGGAGGGTCCACATGCAGTGTGTTCACTGAAGTTGTGCACATGCTCATTTGAAGATTTTTCCCTTACCAGTTGAGTGTTCCTAGAAGAAGGTCATATGGCAGTTAAACTCTGCCATTTTGCCTCTTAGTGTGCATGCTTGAGCCCACTTACCCAGCATCTGAGATCTTATCAGGAAGCTGCCGATACCAGCTTCAGGTGTTTTCTATCTATTGGGAGAGAGCCTTTCCGTGGCGCCTGCTGTGACCAATTATTATTTTAGCGAGACACTTGTCTGACCATCAACTGATGGTCACCTGATATTCCTGGGTGGCAGGGGCAGGGGTGCCCTCTCCTGCTCTGCCCTGCTCATGTCTGCTGAACTACCTACTCTAATAATCCTAATTCAACACCATGAAGCAAGAACCATGAAAATGATACTAATTGTATGGGATCCAAGATATCTGCGTTTCCCTCTTACTTATGAGTTCTAGCACCTTTTGATACCACTTTGGACCACTTGAAGGTTTTTATTTACATGCTTTACAACTTTGCACGCCAACAATGATTTCTATGGAATCATTTAAGGGTATTTTTGTTTTGTTTTTCAGGAATCCACTCCACTGCATCATAACTTTATATTGGCAAACATTTGGGGATTTTCCACAAACAAAGTCTCCTCTACTTTACAAAATATATACCAAGTTAGCTGATTGTTGTTATTATCACTGTCTTAAATTTACAAAAGAAAAGATGAGACTGTTGGGTGATTTATTTGCCACCCTGCCCAAAATGTCATTGTGTTTTTATAAAAGTGAATTTTATAGGATTTAACATAGGACCTAGCGTTTAGACAAAGTACTTACCCTAACTTAAGCCATCAAGAATTGTGATAATCCACTATTTAACTACATCAGTATATTGTATAAATGTAATGAGAAATAAGTTGAACAACTTCACAATAGAATCTTCAGCATATAGTAATTTTGTAACTATTGATATTATTCCAATCTCTCTCTCGCTCCCTTGTGAATATCATTCTTACATTAGACTTCATAATATTACTTTTTAAACAAATTAAGTACACGAATGACAATCTTTCCATTTCAAGTTTTAAAATTTTGACTAACAGGGTTTAAAAGCAAACCTAAAATTAGGTTAAATTAGTGTAGTGTAAAACCTTAAAATTAGTGTAGCAGTTGTGATTATGATTTATTCAAAAGAAGCTTAACTTTTTCAGGGTCGGGGTACTATCAAGTCCGACAATGGGTTGTTGTCTTCTGTATTATTGACAACTGACGGTCAATTTGGGGCTCACAGCAGTCTTGGCAGTTAAGGTGAGTCAAGAAAAAACTAGGAAAGTAATTAAGGAATGTCAAGCGTAAATACATCTGACATAAAAATAGCCTGGCCCTCCTGTTGGGAATGCGACTGTTGTAGAATCTGGTAAGCAAACTCATTAATGAGGGTAATTATCGCCTCTTGCTTTGTAACTATTGTTAATTTTTGAAGGTTTCTTTAGTAAGAGCTTGCCAGGACTTGTAATGATACCACAAACAAGGTCATTAAGTGGCTAGTAGGAGTGTTCTAAGGTAAGACACACATGCAGAATAATCATGTTTAAAAATTCAACTTATTTGCTACATGAGATTTTTAAAGTTCTTGAACGTAACCCAGTATTATTTTTATATCTAACCTACAGTAATGTACTAGAAGATTTAAATGATTGAACTGCCTGAAAGGTGATTTTAAAAGAAATAAAAAGAAAGTATATTGGAATTTCCCCCATCTTGGGACTTAACTGCTTTCTCACGATTCCCCAATCAGCTGATAAAGTGCCTTATATCAACTTATGTCAGTCCCTCTCTACCCTGACACTTTACAGCATTCAAACACAAAAATTTAACATAATTAAAAACTTCAGGCTGTGCACAGTGGCTCATGCCAGTAATCCCAGCACTTTGGGAGGCTGAGGTGGGCGGATCACCTGAAGTCAAGAGTTTGAGACCAGCCTGGAAAACATGATGAAACCCTGTCCCTACTAAAAACACAAAAAGTAGCCAGGTGTGGTGGCATGTGCCTGTAATCCCAGCTACTCGGGAAGCAGAGGCAGGAAAATCACTTGAACCCAGAAGGTAGAAATTGCATGAGCCAATATGGCACCACTGCCCTTCAGCCAGACAAAGCCTGACTCCATCTCAAAAAAACAAACAACAACAACAAAAACACTTCAGTGTAACTTGCCTTTATTTCAGAAAGGCAAATGAATTTTCTTAAGAACCTTTTCTCTCTAAATCATTACAGTTCCACAGGACATGTCAACTAAGGATCCTCCAAGTTTTACTGTAGATCACTGATTTTTAGAAATATGCTGGTGATTGTCACATTTTTGTAGCATCTTTTCTGTGAATGTGTAATTTCCATTCACGGGAACTATCACTCTCTTTTACTATATCTCTGGTTTAGTCTCACATATTTTAATCTTTGGCTATTATGTAAATAAGATACTACAGTAAGTATTCAAATTAAAATGTGGCATATGGGCAAACAGGTATAATATTTTTAATAGAGTTTGAGGGTCTAGAAAAATATTTTACAGAACCAACCCCTGCATATTGTATAATTTACCCTGAAAAATACAGAAAATTTTCTATATTTTTATATAATATAGAGTGTGGTACTTGCTGATTTTCTCTTTGAAGATGTGTAAAGCTGGCATTTTCCCCTTCTTGTCCTAGAAATTATTGAAAAGCAACCAGGAAAACTAAAACTAAAATATCAAATTTTAGTTTTTTAAATGGAACTAGGAGAAAAGTAGAGCTTGTTATAAGAAAAATGAGATGATATTCCAGAATGAGTAAGGAGTCCAGAGAACCTTGTAGAAGGTATCAGAGATATCTTTAGAGAAAGGACTCAAATAGTAGTCATCAGAAAAGGTCCAGTCATATGCAAATCTTAAGTGCAAAATCCAAATCACATATTTACAACAGAGAGAAAGCACTGGATGGATTGATGGCACCAGCCGTTGAAATCCTGTTTCATTTCTGAAAGATACTTTGCAGATCCAATGAGGAATTACAGAGAAAAATTTGTATTCACAGATATCGTCTATCTCTGTGGAGGGGGAGAAATGTTTTGCATTTAAAATAACAACAGAAATAGAAAAATAAAAACAATTCATACAGACATCATTCTCACATGGTTAGGGAAAAGCAAGGAAATGCAAATGTACTCCTAGACTTTGAGCCATGAAAACATTCCAGGCAATCAAAAACACTCCCTTGCCTCTACTTCCAGAGAGAGAAAGAGAGACAGAGAGAGAGACTGACAGAAACATGAGGAGAAGAAACAAGTAGATACATCTAATCCAGGAAAAACTCACCTGCATAAAGTTATGAAAACAAAAGAAACAAAAAATTATCTATTACTCATTAATCTGAACTTAATGAGTAGCAGATAATTTCTTTTGGATTCCAAGCAGAATAGAGTAGCTGATTGGAACCTAATGTTTAATCCAATAAGAGATCGGGACATCTGCCTAAAAAACTAGAAAACATAGACTAGACAATGATGTATAGTCTTTGAAATTCAGAAAGAAAAAAAAAAAAAGCTTCTTAGACAAGGGAAGCAGAGGAGCTAAGAATCTGGAGAGGTGAGGAATGAAGAACGTTGTTCAGGTTAGTGACCTGAGAACTTCCCAGGGGCTGGTTTATCGGGAGAGAGGATGTGGTGGAGCACCAGGGCTTACGCCCATTGAGAAAAGCAAGGAACAAACAACAACAACAACAAAAAAACAGAGGAGACCCATGGGCTTCCTACACCAGGCCAGTTTAACCCTGGACACTGATCAAATCCCAGGAAGACAGTTTGTTGTTGTATAGGGCAGGGAACTAACCACAAAAGCAGAAAGCTTTTGAAATGCAGACTGGAGACTTTCAGTAGTCTGGTGAGACAATGGTTGGAAGTGCCTGAGGTCAGAGGCCTGTAGAATATGCAAGATTCTCTCAGACAAAAGTCTTGGAGGGTTAGAGACAAACCACAGGTGGGTAGTATGAGATCAACCTCATTCCTATACCCTTCCAAAAGAAAGACGAAAGAAGAAAGTTAAAAGTTGCATAATCAGCTGGGAGAGGTGGCTCACACCTGTAATTCTAGCACTATGGGAGGCCGAGGTGGGTAAGTCACAAAGTCAGGAGTTTGAGACCAGCCTGACCAACACGGTGAAACCCTGTCTCTACTAAAAATACGAAATTAGCTGGATGTGGTGGCAAATGCTTGTAATCCCAGCTACTCTGGAGGTGGAGGCAGGAGAATTGCCTGAACCCAGAAGATGAAAGTTGCCTGTAATCTCAGTACTTTGGGAGGCTGAGGAGGGTGGATCACTCAAGGTCAGGAGTTCAAGACCAGACTGGCCAATATAGCAAAATCCCGTCACTACTAAAAAATACAAAAAAAAAAAAAAAGAAAAAAGAGAAAAATTAGCTGGGCATTGTCATGGTGCAGGCCTGTAATCCCAGTACTCAGGAGGCTGAGGCAGAAGAATTGCTTGAACCCAGGAAGCAGAGGTTGTGGTGAGCTGAGATCATACCACTGCACTCCAGCCTGGGTGACAGAGTGAGACTCCATTAAGGAAAAAAAAAAAAAAAACTTGACATTTACTTAACAAAGTTGACTTAAATGACATAAAGAACAATGCCCCAGCATCATTATAAAACCCTATTTTATTTAAATGAACAGATAGTATATGCCAAAATTGACTATATCCTGGGTTATACAGCAAAGTCTATCAAATTTCTAAAGATTCAAATCATTTACAGTAGATTTGCTGGCCACACTGGAATCAAGGCGGAATTTAGTAATAAAAAGTGTAGCTAGGAAACCCCAACATGTTGCCAAAAAAATATGCTTCTAACTAATGGAAATCACAATGGAAATTAGGAAATATATAATAAAATATCAAGTTTACAGAAATGCATATAAAACAGTGCTGAAAAGAGAACCTATAAACTTAGAAGTTATGTATTAGAAAAAAAGCCTAAAATGTGGGTTCTAATGCTTCATTGTGAGAAACAAGACAATGGATAGCAAATCAAACACTGGTTGAAAAGATGAGTAAAACTGACAAGTTCTTAGCAAGACTGATAAAAGGTAAAAAGGGATGTTAAGGAAAGAGAAAAAGGCTAGGTGTGGTTGCTTACGCTTGTTATCCCAGCATTTTGGGAAACCGAGGTGGGTGGATCACTTGAGACCAGGAGTTTGAGACCATCCTAGGCAACATGTCAAAACCCATCTCTACAAAACATACAAAAAACTAGCCAGGTGTGGTGGCAGGAGCATCTAATCCCAGCTTCTTGGAAGGCTAATGCAGGAGGATTCATTGAGGCTGGCAGGTTGAGGCTGCAGTAAGCCATGATGGCACCACTGTACTCCAGCCTGGGTGACAGAGCCAGACCCTGTCTCAAAAAAAAAATAAAATATATTTTTAAAAAAGAAAAATATAGAAATAAAATCTGTCAGAAGGGAAAAATCTTACTATAGACACTTTAGTCATTAAAATAATAGGAAAATATTAGAAACAATTTAATGCTAAAAACTGACAGTCTGAATTTGATCAATTTCTCAAAATATAACAATTATTTAGAATGTCACAAAACAAATATAGAGTATGATGACTTCTAAATGTACTTTAAAAATTTAAGCCAAAAAGTGAGATGCACAAAAATGAATCCTGTATGACTCCATTCATATGAACTATCTGAAGTAGTGGAACTCATGAAAACAGAATATAGAATGATAGTTGGCAGAGGCTGTGAAGAGCGTGGGGGTGGTGGGCGAAGGTAGAAGAGCTGTTCAGTGGGCACTGGGTTTCGGTTTTAAAAGATGAAAATTTTAGGAATCTTTGCACAATGCGAGTATAACTAACACTAGTGAACTCTAGACTTAAAAACAGTTGAGATAGTAAATTTTATGTGATTTTTTACCACAAATTTCAAAGAAATAGTCTTCACACTTTACAAATAATAATTTTAAAAAAATTCAGACCCAGAGAGCTGCAAGAATAAAAAAGGTACACTTTTCAACTGATTTTTTGAGCCAACACAAAGAAGATTTTCACACCTGAGAAAGATACTAAAGAAGGAAAATTATAGATCATCCCTGTCACTATTATGGATGCAAAGATCCACATTAAATACTGGCAAATTAAATTCAGTCCTATAGGAAGAATCAGAATGTACTGAGATTTCATCTGAGAAAGCACATTTGATTTAACAAGTAATAGCAGCGTAATTCATATCAACAGTGCAGTCTATGATTATCTAGATAGGCGCAGAGGCAGTTGGTATAAATTAAGACTAATGCTATTTAAGTCAAGACAGCATGCACACACCACCTCTCTCTCCTACTAAGTGTAGTCAAAAATTATGAATGGAATGCTTGGAGCAGTTATCTGAGCTACTTGACTCTGATAAGTAAATGGGAGCAGACAGATTAAAAAATAAAACACACACACACACACACACACACACACACACAGAACTCAAAGTGTAACTAAAGTGACAGTGACATTTCCGCTTATTTTCCTCCAGTATCTTCTGACCTAGCCTGGAAGGCAACCCCAAATTGAAATAGCATCCTCAGTGTGGTCAGAGTTCTAAGAGAATAGGGGAGGCTGGGCCATACGAATCAGGAAAAAATGTGGAAAATTCCTTGTCTTCGTTTAGTTTCTGTTTTTTCCTGTGCTCTGGGAGGTCAGAGAGCAGTCAATCACCATTTAAACTACTGGCAGGAAATAATGATTAACCCACAACTTTGTAACTAGTGAAAATATCCTTCAGAAATAAATTTGAAAGTCATTGTCAAATGAAGGAAAACTAAGATAATTTTCACTAGCAAATCTTCTCTAAAAGAAATGCTGAGAGAAGTTTTTGAGACTGAAGGGAAATGATCCCGAAAGAAACTTAAAATTTCAGGAAAAAAAGGAAGAGCATGAAAATGGAAAAAGAGAACAATTTAAGTATGTAGTTAAAAGTTAAAAATATATCTTTAAATCTTTATAGTAGCCACCAGAAAGTCCCCCCAAAAAAGATACAATTAAAATAAAAACTCAACAAAATATCAAAATAAAATTCTAAAATAAAATAATTCAAATAAAATTGAAAGAAATCAACAGAGGCAGAAAAATAAAGTCAGAAAAATGGGAAACAACAATACAATACAAATAATCACAAGTATAATCAATAATTTACACTGAATGGTCTGAACTTAACAATTAAGATAGAGATTGTTGAAACCGATCCTTTTAGTGTCAGGACTTAATTAAACCCTGAACAGTTACCAAGGATTCCAAAGGTCTTTTGTTTAAACGGGTCATATATATTGACATTCCCTATATTAAAAATTAAAACTGAGAAATTTTGAAATATATGTATATATATATTTTAACATAATGAAGTCATGTATATTAACTTAAATGACATATTTTTATTTAAAAAGCATGCATTTTATGAAAAACCATAACAAAAACAAAGTTGAAAAGATGGGCATGTTTTACATTTTGTAAATCTCTTAAAAATCTGGCTTAATAGAACACAGCAGATTCTTCTATCTACTTTTGTATTCAACTACTGCTGTATATATTTTGGTTATAATATATGAAAAAACCCAACCTTACACTCATATATATGTGTATACACACACACACACACACACACACACACACACACATATATATACAGTTGGAAATAGGAGGACTATTTTTTTCTTTTTTTGAGACATAGTCTAGCTCTGTCACCCAGGCTGGAGTGCAGTGGCATGATCTCGGCTCACTGCAGCCTCCACCTCCTGTTCAAGCAATTCTCCTGCCTCAGCCTCCCAAGTAGCTAGGATTACAGGCGCCTGCCACCATGCCCAGCTAATTTTTGTATTTTTAATAGAGACAGAGTTTCACTGTGTTGGCCAGGCTGGTCTCAAACTCCTGACCTTGTGATATGGGAGGACTATTTTAACCAACTTCAGATAATTGTGGATATTCTTCTTTCACACTACACCAAAACTTGACAGGTAGTATTTTCTTAAAAGTTAGTTGCAATATAGAATCTGAAACCATAACCGTGACTTTTTCTCACTTTGTTATACAAAAATCCATTGTGTAATTTGAATGCATTTCTTACTCATAAATAATTTGGTAACATCTTGCATTGATCATTTGGAAAATATTGCTTCAATGAATTTTATTCATCTTCCAATTGTTGACACATTGATACAGAATATCAGAAAATTTTATCTATGATCATTCCTTTCGAAGTATCATAGTTCTGTTTTCAGTATCTACATACCTATATACATATGTTTGATACATTATATTATTTTGATGTGTATTTTTTCTCTCAAGTGTTGCTTGAGATATATTATTTTACTTGCCAGAATAAAGAGTTTTTTTCTAATTGTCTTATTAAAGTTTTATTTATTTTTATATTATAATCAGCATTGTTTTATTTATTCTGCTTTTTGACTTAGTTTCCTTCATGACCTAAAACAGGGTCGATATTTATGAATATAGCATAGGCAATTGAAAAATAACTAATGTTTTTCTTTCTGTCAAGTTTTTGATATATTTAAGAATTGGTACTAATTTTTCTTCTTTTTCGAGATGGAGTCTCACTCTGTCACCAGGGTAGAGTGCAGTATTGTAATCTCAGCCTCCTGGGTTCAAGTGATTCTCCTGCCTAAGCCTCCTGAGTAGCTGGGATTACAGGTGTGTGCCATCACACCTCGTTAATGTTTGTATTTTTAGTAGAGATTTCCTGACCTCTTAATCTGCCCACCTCAGCCTCCCAAAGTGCTGAGATTACAGGCTTGAGCCACCGCAAACAGCCAAATGGTTCTATTGTTTCTTCTGTTACATACTATATTATTATGTTGTTATTGTCATGAATCTAGAGAGGTAAATTAAAGTCTTTGCCCACCATTTGGTCTTTTTTTTCCAACATGCATTAATTACTTTACGTTTTCAGCTGTTCTGGTTGTCAGACCTTCTGACTTGAACTAAGTATCATTGAATTACACCACTGGCTTACCTGGGTCCCTATTTTGCAGACAACATATCATGGGACTTCTCCGCCTCCATAATCACATTAGCTAATTCTCTTAATAAATGGCTGTCTCTCTCTCACACACTCTTTCTCTCTCTCACACTCTCTCTCTCACTCTCTGTTTCTCACATACAAACACACACACAAACACAACAGACATACACATATACATGCATTATATGTTATATATATATATGTATATATTTATATATAATATCCTGTTGGTTATTTTACTCAGAAGAGCATTCATACAGTTATATACAGAAAGTTTTTACCAAATAAGTTTGTATGCTAAGGATAACAAAAGCCAGATTGCTCATTCTTGGAGAAGGGACTTACAAACATGGAAAGGTAAAAACTCAAGTGAGCTCTGTGGTGTTAGGTGGGAATGGTATTAGTGTGGACTCATGCCTCACATTGCTCTCTCTCTGTATGTGTGTGTGTGAATGTGCACATCTGTTCAAATAGGTATATGCATGTATATGTATTCTCTAGCTTTGTACGCTGAAAGGGATTTCAGCACAAATGAGAACATCTAGCTCTTGGAACTTGACTTCTAAATACCATCCTCCAGTAAAAGGAACAAGGGCTCCTTTTTCACAGCTGGGACAGGAAAAGAATTAGACGTTTCAGGAATATATTGTGTTGTCACAAAACAAGACATGCTCAATGAATGATAGTGACAAGTAAGGTGAAAAATCTCTCTTGAAGAAGATCTTTATTGGGCGAATTTTGTAGAATTTCAGTATCAAAATTGGATATTCTAGTATCATATTAAAATCCATTAAATAAAATATAAAACCTGGGCCCATTGAGAAGCAAATAAATAAAATCAAACAATTAAAAATTTCATGAGGGACGGGATATTTACAGAAAGTTAAAGTAGCACCCCATAAAATTCTTACTATTTACAAAGAGGAAAATTGTAATTTTGCAATACAGAAGCCTGATAAACATTCTATTATGTGATCAAATAAACATTATCAATAAAGGGAAACTTGAAATCATGTTCTACCTAATAGGATGCAAGGGGCAAAGCACATTGCTTCCTGACAGAGATGCTTAGCTTGGATCTAAATATGAAGAAACACCAACCAAACCCAAACCCAACCAGAGGAACACCCTACACAATAACTGGCTTGTAATCTTTAAAATGTCAAAATTATGAATAATGTGTAAGAACTCTGGGATTTTCCCACAATGAAAAACTTGAGAGAGATGAAAACTAAATGCCATTATTCTTAACTGAACTCTTTTGTGAAAAAGATGTTATTGGGACATTTGTTGAAATGTGAATGAGGTCTGAGGTTTAGATGGCAATAATTCATCAATGTTAATTTACTGGATTCATTAGTGGCACTGTGGTCATGTAGAAAAATATTTTTGTTTGTAGAGATTAACATTAAATATTTTCAGGGTTATGGGAAATTGGAAAAAGGATAAGTAAATTGTCCCCAGATGATGCCACAAAAATGAAATTTCTTTATCCCATATTTGCAAACTTTTAGTATGTTTGAGGTTATTTCAAAATAGAAAAAAATATTTTTTAAAATAAAATAAGCTATGTAAAATAGGCATTATTTTAATAATTTTGGTGTTTAAATTTTTCTTGCCTTGGTCTTTTAAAAGTAGTTTGAAAATATTTACTTTGGTATCATGAATTTTTACATAGAGTAAGAAATCTGTGTGAAAACAAATGAAATACAAAAAATGGATAACGTACCTCAAACCAACCAAGACAATTTTAACCACTGAAATAATGGAATGCCAGAAATTTGAATTAGCGAAACAGAATGAAAAGAATGACAGAGTTTATGTTAATGAAAGCCCATTCTGGCGGGGCACAGTGGCTCATATCTGTAATCCCAGCACTTTGGGAGGCCTAGACAGGCAAATCACGAGGCCAGGAGATCGAGACCATCCTGGCTAACACAGTGAAATCCCATCTCCACTAAAAATACAAAAAATTAGCTGGGCGTGGTGGCACGTGCCTGTAGTCCCAGCTACTTGAGAGGCTGAGGCAGGAAAGTCGCTTGAACCTGGGAGGTGGAGGTTGCAGAGAGCCGAGATCTCACCACTGCACTCCAGCCTGGGTGACAGAGCAAGGCTCCATCTCAAAAAAAAGAAAAGAAAAGAAACCCATTCCTACAAAATTGCAAGACACACAGTACTATATCTACAATATCTTAATTAAAAAAGAAAAAAAAAAGAATTGAGAGAAGGGGGCTTGGTTTGGTTTTTGCCTAGCTGTAACATATTTTTTAAAAAAGTAAAATTTACTCCAAAACAATAAAATTCATATTATTTTGAGAAAATCAAAGTTTCATGAAATTGCTGCAACAATATGCACAGTATGATAGCATAATGTTGGATCAATTCTAGTCAAAGGGTAATTTGTGGCATATGAATATGCAATTACATAAAGAACTTTATGTAAAATAACAATTTATATAAGAGACCTTAGAAATGTTACACGAATGTTTTGGGGCTTTTTAAAACTGAATATATGCATTAGAGCCTTTTGATATTTATATCTAAAGAATATGTTAGTCAGCATGCTTTGTTTTTAAGGTTTTAAGTGAGTATGTGCAAAGAAAATGGAGATTTGGTAGGAAGTGTCTGGATTGGTAAAGGAGCCATTTCGTTTCCATCACTGCTTTACAAATGAGAAGGCACACAGGTCCTCATATAAGGCTATCCAGTAACTACATATCACAGTGATGAGATATTTGCCAAGTATTTTCTCTTTTACTTTCAGGTTTGTCATCTATACAA
This sequence comes from Alouatta palliata, assembly GCA_004027835.1. NCBI lineage: Eukaryota > Metazoa > Chordata > Mammalia > Primates > Atelidae > Alouatta > Alouatta palliata. The sequence continues at coordinate 22,857 of PVKV010010032.1, forward strand.
GGGGACTTGTAATAAGTACTTCGTAGGCCTTTGTTCAGTGAAGGGATGTATAATAACTCAATGCTTCTCAGATAATTTTCTATTGATCCCAAATCTCCATATTAGAGAAATTTTGTATTCTAGTTATTTTCAAAATATCAGTAAGTTTGATAATGAAGCATTCTTTCATTGTTTACCATACCATAATCCATTGCCTGAGTGAGAACAAGAAAATTTTCTTGTTAAAAAGATGTATTTTAAAGTCCCAGACACAAGAACAGAAAACCAAACACCACATGTTCTCACTCATAAGTGGGTGTTGAACAATGAGAACACATGGACACAGGGAGGGGAACATTCACACACCAGGGGCCTGTTGGAGGGTGGGGGCTAGGGGAGTGACAGCAGGGGATGGGGGAATAGGGGAGGAATAGCATTAGGAGAAATATCCAATGTAGATGACGGGGTGATGTATGCAGCAAGCCATCATGGCATGTGTATACCTATCTAACAAACCTGCATGTTCTGCACATGTACCCCAGAACTTAAAGTATAATAAAAATAAATAAATAAATAAGGTACCAGAAGGAATTTCTTAACTGTCATTTTGTCATTGCAACTTTAGTCCTTTCTAAAGACCATATTTGGACTTGCGTTAGTCTCCATAAATAGACTGCATAGACCAGTGGAGTGCTAGGAAGTAATTAACAATTTCCAGCAATTCATAATTCAATGGCAGCTAGAACAAAGAATGGATCATTAACTTTGTCTTCCTAAGAAACCATAAAATTACAAATTCATATACTACATATATAGTATATATATGTGTGTGTGTGTTTGTATATATACAGTTTATATGTATGTATAGAGAGATAGATACACATGCATGTTTCTGTGTGTGTGTGTGTGTAGTACATACAGAGACATCTTTTTTGGTTTGCTAGATATAAATACTGATGTGATGCAGCTAAAAAAAGTAAGAAAATTTGTTTCTGCATTTTTTTTCCTTTGGAGAAATCTCCCTTTGCTAACTTGCTTCACCAGTGAAGCTCACGTCGAATCTTTTATTGCTATTTTTGTCCCAGTTTTTGTTTAGCTTCTCTTCCCCTGTGATTTTCCAGTGGAACTCTCTAAGGTGTTTTGATGTAGAATTCACACAAAATGAACTATGACAAATAATGCTGTATCTGTGTCTATGTTATGTAAGTGAATTTTGAGTTCAAATTAAGATTTGACAGGAAAAGGCACTCTTTGGATAATAGCAAATAGCTTGGCAAAAATAATACTTTGATTTTATGCAGCTATTTGTGGCCTTTTCCTATCAGATGATGTCCTCCGTGTACTCAGGGAAAATCAGTGAAACACGTACTTGGCTTTTCTGAGCTTGTGACTGCAGCTGTATGGAAATTCTGATGAGAACTGCACAGACTATACCAAAAAATGGTAGTTGTATGCACCACATGTTTTTTGGAAGCAAAGCCACTTATTTATATATAACTCAATAGAAGGGGCTGATATGTACCCACTAGGATCTCATAGAGTTATCATTATTCTTTAGGCACTGAATTCACTTGCACCATATCCTGAGAAAAGACTTCCTAAACAGAGAATTGCAGTCTACTGGGAAAGCTCTCCCCTAGTAAGCCCTGGGACATCTTTTCTTATACTTCATGTCACTTTCAGTATCAGGTGAAATCCACATGACATTGAATCTCTTACATGAAGTTAGGTTCTAAAGTCAGCATGGGAAGTGGAAATGTATGTTATCAAGATAACAAATCCAATGACGGAGGTGCTCACTCTGTGAGTGGCGCACAGAAATGAAGACCTCTTGAGAGGAGAGCAAATCAAATTGTTCCTCTCACCATCTCCTGCTTCTCTGCAGGGATAATGTATCTGCTGTTTACATGACACTGGGTAACTTAACAAGGACTGCCATGTAGACTATCTTATTTATCTTGATTGTGAGCTTTATGCAGAACTATTTCTACTTTAAAATAAAAGCAAAACAAAACAAAACAAAAAACCCAAACAGATAAAAACAATGCTTAGAATAACTGACTTTCCTAAAGTCACTCCCTTAGGACTCATATCCCATATTAGCTGAATTTTGGTCTAACTTTTCACTGAGATATAGTCGTATGTGTTTTCAATGTTGTTTGTTTTTCCTGCTAGACATGCCCACCTGAACACATGCTGACAATGGGGCTCCTATTCCATGTTCAGATCTGTGTGTTTCTTCTGGATGTCAGTATCCTTCATGGACTTCAGTTCTTACCTCTTCTAGAAAGTCGATCAGTCCATTCTTCGATGTTGCCTCTTCCTATCTTAGATAGATGGCAAATGCTTCAGGATTATAAGTCACCATGTCCTGCTGCTGCAGCTATAAAATTGAAAAAGTTATGCAGCTTGCCTGTTCATTCTCAGTTTGCTTGTTGTGTCAGTTTAAATGTCTACAGGCCAGAATCAATGATATGAGAGTAAACAACACCTCTAATCTCTTTTGGTGAAATCACTGTATCATTTTAGGCTTAAAATACAGCATCAGTTTTTTCTCATTTGTTTTCCTCTTTAATAAAATCTTGACCGCTCAAGCAACGTGTTATATAACCTTGGCAATATAATTTTTTTTTTGAAAAGGCTATATTCAGCCTCTTTTACCTTTTTTCTACATGCAATATTGTCACAAACTCTTCCAATAGTGTTTTACTGTTCTTGGTTTTTTACATTAAAATAAACTTTAGAAGTTGTTTGAATGTACACTTATATTGAAAATATTCTGATTAGTTACAATGGGATTTGCCAAAATAATGTGCCAAATTGAAAAATAGATGCCTGATGACAAATGGGATATTTGATAATCTAAATATTGAGAATGGGAAAACTTTGTTTTTGCAAATATTCCAAATATACATCTGATAAGGTAACGGTAATTGTAAACAACTTTCGTAATACATACATTTCTCAGGATAAAGAATACTGTGTGCATGAACTTCTATCAATGAAGAAGTGTAGATCAAAGCATTGATTTATGGGTTTAAAAGTTTGTACATTTCATGAATTCTGTTTTTTATCAAATTACAAGTGATAGAGTGATTGATTAAAAACTTTTTTTATTTGTTGGCAATACAGGTATTTATGCAAGCTAAGTTTTATTTTATTTTATTCTTATTACAGAAGTGTAATACACAAAGATATGGGATTGGTTTTCAGGATAACAATTAACATTATTGATGATTTCAAAATATGTAATATGCTTAATAACACCCATACTATGTAAGACCTTTGTCACAAATGTAAAGAATAAATATATAATTTTATTTGACATTGAAAAAAGGATTCTACTGGTTTATCTCTGCTGAAATTCTTGGAATTCTTGTAAATAAAATGTGCATTTTGCCAATTTTTTTATCTCAATTTTTGATTTGTATTCTTGATTTTAGAATACATAGTGTTGTTTGCAGGTGTCTTGGCTGTTGGGAATCATTAGATTTAATTAATCCCTGCTTGTTGTATTCAGAGATAATAAAATCTGGAGAATTTAAGTTGACACTAGTTTTAAAATCTTTATTTACCAATAACTTCTTGCTATGATATGACCAAAGAGAAATCTGTTGGAGACACAGACTCTCCTCTACAGCCAATTATTCCCTCTAAGATTTTCAGTGTGAGGTGTGTGTATGCATGCACCTGAGCCCATGTGAGTATACATGTTTACGGGAAGGAGGAAGAGAGGAAGAGATAACATTTTGCGAAAACAAATCTATATGTTTAGTGGGTATATATTTCAGTGAGTTCCCATTTTTAATGTAAATTGTTGAAAGGAACCTCTAATATCAATCAAGCCTCAAATATGTTTACTGATTCTAGGACATAATGTCAATCACGCTGTCACAGGAGAATTTTCCATCAACATGAAAGAAGTTAAATTTATCTTATATTTCTCTTTGATGAGTATCATACAAAATGTAATTTATCAGAATTCTTGTGTTTGCAGAGCACAACATATAGCAGAACTATAAAAAAAAAACACAAGTATGTTTGAAATAGCTGAGATACAAAAGAAGCTGGCCAAGGTGTCCCCAAATATGTTAAAAAACCTCCTCTAATTGTGATGCTGAAAGGAACTTTTCTAAACTATCAAAAATGAAACACAAATTTTAGTTATTGGACTGAAAAAAAGTACTAGATTACCTATTTCTTATCTGTACAAAAAATGTTACAAATAATATTTTGTCACATGAAGTCAAATGTGATCAAACTGTATGTAACTAAAAACTAAGGAATCATTTATAGTTTATCAGGCAGTCAATTAATACACACATACTGTTTTATAGATTCCATAATTTAAAATAATTTCTATCATTAATTATTTATTATGAGTTTTCTCTTTCTGATCATGCTTACCAATTTCTGTTAATGAGTTTGTATCAACTTTCTTATAAAGAATCCCAAATTGCATTAAAGGCAAACACCATACTTCTGATCTGCACCTGTATATATTCTCTAAAAATTTCAATTTATTGCAGTGAATCTCTTTAAAAAATAAAAAAAATTGAACAAGTATTGGCATCATTAAATATCATTAAACAAAAAATACACAATAATACAAAGTTATACTGGCATGCTCAAAAACGAATAAAATACATTTTTTGGCAAAGGGATAAAGTAACTGAAATAAATAATTTTCAAACAATAATTGATTAAATATCACAAAAAATAAGTTAAAAATTATCTCAAATTAAGGTTTTATGAAAAGAAGCAATATATTAGATACTTTTTCAGTTATAGGTAATAAATTTCAAGTAAAATTTAATTCATCAAAAAATTGTTTACACATTTTTTTTTTTTTTTTTTTTTGAGACAGAGTCTCACTCCGTCACCAGGCACCAGGCTGGAGTGCAGTGGCGCGACCTCAGCTCACTGCAACCTCCACCGCCTGTTTACACATTTTAAAGCATCTCTTATCATGTAAGGCTAAAAACATAATTTTAGAAAAGATACCGTAATTTTTACTGCATAATTTCTACTTAGAAAAGATACCATAGTTTTTATCCACATGTATATAATAGCATGCACTATCTTTTGGAAAATCTTGTATTAAATTTAATATAATTAAATTCTCATGAATTTGGACTGTTTATTATAAGGTAAATAATATTCCTGACTTCTCTAATGCAAATTCATTAAATTATCCTGACTACTCAATTAAAATATAATAAATGTTGAAATTTTTATTTTCACAGCATGTTTTCTTAGAATTCTAAAAACTTTAAATTATTGTCATGTAAAAGGTTTTTGAATACATACTAGTATAGAACATTTTCTAAGTTTTTTCACTCATTTTATTAGACTATAGGTGGTTTGGTTGCATATTCTATGAAAAACTAAAATATGTTAAAATGAGATCATTTAGAAAAAATAATTAAAATGATTTCATTAAAGATAAGAACATGGAAACAATTTTAAATAAAAGAATCCCCTTTTTATCCAGAACTTTGTTCCATATTTTAAAAATCCCAATTTGATTCAACCAGGAAAGTGGCGTTGGAAAAATAGACCTTTGAAAGTAAACTAGCAAATTTCCAGATAATTCCTACCACATGAGAGAGACAAATGATGAGTTCTTTCTAGTAACCATGCTTTGTACATGCTTCAGCTGCATTTTGGAAAAGTGTTGTTGGAATTGGACATACACATTTAAAAATAAAACTTGGTGGAGTTCTCTTCCATTGAAAGAGTCTGAACTGTCAGTTTAGCTAACCTTTGTTTGCCTGTCACTGAGTTCCCATGATTAAATGTGAAGATTATAATCATTAACCATGCCAGGGGTTCACTGTGGGTGGAATTTGATGTGCGGATGACATTGTGTTTATAGGATGAAGTCAAAATCAGACTTCATCTTTTCTAGCTCAGCACCCAGAGGTCTCCAGGTTAGCTACCAAGGACCGGCAGCTCTTGTATTTCCTGACTGTGTATTAAATACTGCATTCACATTGGCTGGGGAATATTTCCCTGCACCCTGTAATCTCTGCTTTCCTGGGACACTACATATTTGATCATAGGAGCACCTTAATTTAGTAATTTTTATCTATTTTGAAATATTAAAATATTTTAATCATTAAGCACTTTTAACAAATATGCCTTTTAATATTATATCTCACGTTAAGCTTATTGTTATGAATGGTAGTACTGAGAATGTTAAATATTGCAGACATTACTTAGCTGTAAGTGATAGTAGCTCATATATAGTTTTAATAGGCTGAGTAATAAAGTTATTTTTCCAAGAGTATGGTAGTTTTTAATACTTTTCTCTAACCAGGTACTATTATTAACAACTGTGAATGTGTTTATATTTGAAAGAAATTTTACTTAATAATTAAAATGCTTAGTAATTTGAATTCAAATGAAATGATTTTGAGTTTTAAAAATTAACTCAAACTTGTGGAGAGCAAAAGCAGCTGACATTTTTGGCTTAGATTTAGCAATTGAAGGAGTAAGGAAGTGAAGGAATATATGTTGTAATATTTATATTATTTTGCTAGATAAAACTTACATTGTTGTCTTGCTTTTTTAAAAAAATTGAAAGCAGATTATAATTTATAAGTCCCTATAATAAATTGAAGTTTTACTATAAATACTTAAATTTGCTAGTCAGCTTTCTTCAAAAGTTGTGTCTTTTGCAGTTGATCCAGTTAAACCCCACTGAATAAGTGACTACCTAAGCTTATGAGACCCAAGGACATAATTTCTAAGTCTGTCATGTTTTAAAGAGAATAAGTAAAGATCCCCAATAAGCTACATTTAATTTAAAATTATCTTCCTATTCCTTTAGGCTTTAGTAATTGATACAGTAAACAAAATTAGAAATATACAAAAATTAAACATTTTTAACGTTTCTTCTGATGGCTAGTCAGTAAAAAGAAACACTATTGGCCGGGCGCGGTGACTCACGCCTGTAATCCCAGCACTTTGGGAGGCCGAGGTGGGTGGATCACGAGGTCAAGAGATCGAGACCATCCTGGTCAACATGGTGAACCCCCGTCTCTACTAAAAATACAAAAATTAGCTGGGCATGGTGGCACGTGCCTGTAGTCCCCGCTACTCGGGAGGCTGAGGCAGGTGAATTGCTTGAACCCAGGAGGTAGAGGTTGCGGTGAGCCGAGATCGCGCCATTGCCCTCCAGCCTGGGTAACAAGAGCGAAACTCTGTCTCAAAAAAAAAAAAAAAAAGAAACACTATTTACCATTAAACCATAATGTGTCAACCTCAGACGACATCGTAAACATGCTGAGAAATAGCAACTTTCATGTGAAAAGTAATCAGTTGTTTGATTATATGATTCCAGAGAGCTGTGTGTTTATAAATTTCAATAAAACAAATTGAGATCCTTTACAACACATATTTTTATTGTTACTAAAATTCGAATAAGATATACGTTTTTAATATATGGAATGATGACTTAAGGGAGATGACAGGGTGTTATCTTGAAATATGCTTACTGTGTGTTCAGATAATCATCAAAGGGGAAAGTGCTTGAAAAAAATAATATTTGAGATAAAGTAAATTATGGCTGTCACACACTAATTAAAACTCATGGATCAATTACAGGATAAGTCAACTTGAACACTGCATTTGTGGGCGTATCTGCCAATGCTTCACTAGCTGTCCTGCTGTTAAATCTTCTCTGACCTTCTGTATTGTCTTCATGAATATTCTAAGTGATTTTTTCCAGTGGACTTTGAAGTGGGACTGCCTTCTTCCCTCCAGTTCTTCCACAATCTGTCAGGACAGAGGTGAAAGGACAGGACTGCAGCCCTCATAAAGGCTTTGCGGGTGCTCTTCAATACTGGCCTTTAGGGTGAACTTGACAGAGGAGTAAGGGTCAAGAAAGAAACTATGGGACGTTAAATGATCAAGACAGGTGCTCTTTTATGAAATGAAATTCTGACCCTAAGACACCATCTCCTGGGGCCACAGTCATTCCAACATTAACTTGATGGACAATGCTAACCCGTCCTCCTCAACCCACCACGTGAATGCACTTGGCACATCATAAAAAAGATGAGTAGGAAACTCAGGAACATACAAGCAAGAGACAGGGTCAAGTGGGACATCCTCAAGAAATACTCCTGAGTCCACTGTTTGAAATGGCCACACATGGTTTTAGAGTTAGAAATGAAATAGTAATAACACTAGCAATTACAATGATCATGACAGCAATAAACAAACAGGATTTTTTTTAATTGAGTGACTTTTTTTTTTTTTTTGACGCAGAGTCTTTCTCTTTCACCCAGGTTGTAGTGCTGTGGTGTGATCTTTGCTCTTTGCAATCTCTGCTTCACAGACTCAAGTGATTCTCTGCCTCAGTCTCCAGAGTAGCTGAAACTACAGGTGTGCACCATCGTGCCCAGCTAATTTTTGTATTTTTTGTAGAGACGAGGTTTTACCATGGTGTCAGGCTGGTCTTGACCTCCTGAGCTCAAAATGATTCACCTGTCTCAGCCTCCCAGCATACTGGAACTACAGATGTGAGCCACTGTGCTGGGCTCTTCCTTGAGTGACTATTATGTTCCAGGCATAATTCAAAGTGCCTTACAAGTATTAATGCATTTAATTCCCAAACCCATCAGATTTTATTTTTCATCTCTGTTTTATAGCCTATCAAGGTGAAACACAGAGAGGTTAAGTGCCCAGCATTACAGTTAGAAAGAAGAATAATCAAGATACAAAAGCAAGCAATTTCTCTCTGGACTCAGCCTCCATAACCACGGCAGAATGCTGCCTCTCCAATGCATGTGAACATTTTATCAGGTATTAGAATCAAATAGCATTTGTTGATAAATAACAAACTTCTTTGGCCTGAAAATTTAACACATTCAAACAATATTCAGAAATGTTCCTTACAAAACTTTCTAGGAAGGAAATCAACCTGGTTATTACCATTAATTGTTGGACCCTGGGGGTGGGTGTGAAGAGTGGAAGAGGGGATGAAAAGATAAAGCAAAACAAACAAAAAGAATAAAAGGACTTTGTGTCTACAATGAAAGCACATGTGTGGTAGGTTTCCATTTTTGTGCAAGAGTTATGTGAAAGGGTTGTCACAAAATTAACAGTAGCTTTTTCAGAATGGTGCAAAGTCCGAAGGACACTTTCCATATATTTAGCTCTCCTGTGATTTTTGGTTTTTTTGCAATGACAGTGAGGCCATAGGAAGAGCTCATGTATTAACTTGGAAATTCTAGCTTGGATGCTGATATGGTTTGGCTGTGTCCCCACCCAAATCTCATCTTGAATCGCAACTCCCACAATTCCTACATGTCATGGGAGGAGCCCAGTGGTGATTGAATTATGGGGGTGGGTCTCTCCAACGCTATTCTCATGACAGTGAATGAGTCTCAGGAGATCTGATGGTTTTTAAAATTAGGCATTTCCCTGCACAAGCTCTTTCTTTGCCTTCTGCCATTCATTTAAAATGTGACTTGCTCCTCCTTGCCTTTCACCATGATTGTGAGGCTTCCTCAGCCATGTGGAACTGTAAGTCCATTAAACCTCTTTTTCTTCCCAGTCTTGGGTATGTCTTTATCAGCAGCATGAAAAGGATCTCATACAGATGGCTCATCCAGAAACCAGAGATGCAGACCTGGCAAAGTAGATCTGAACTGGGACTATAAAACAATGACATCGGATTTCCAGGTTGGAAACACTGACAAACCCAAGCCTAAAGGTTCACCCCTTAACTGGTCTGTTGGGACTTTTATCCTGGGTTTGCCACAAAAGGACTATGAAGAATACAAATGGCTCCTGAAGAGAGTGGCAGTTAGCAGTCCTTTACGATGAGTGCTCCCTTCATCCTATTTAGGTAAACTCCATTCTAATTCAAATTAAGTAAACATTTACCAATAATTTAATTGAAACTTATATTCAGATAGTTACCCCTGTATGGACATGTTGGTTGTTTATAGATGTACATGGCGTAGGGTCTTTAACTATTTTCAATATCACCATTTCTGTGTCTTAGGACACATCTCATTTTCTTATTTCTACAGATCCTGTAACTTACAGGTGACTTGACCTCCAATGTTCACTAGCGTTCCCATTCATATACTGAGGACAGTTTCACTTGTTACCCATTTCTTAACTCACCTATTTTCCTATCACAGAAAGAGCCAGATATTAGACTAAGGTCGTTTTTTTTTTTCCCTTTTTCCATATACATACTGAACAAAGAAAAACTTTTAACATCAGCCTTCATGTGTTCAGCAGGCTTAACAATAGCATCAACCTTAATTAAATACCCATGTTTCTAAACATGTGAGATTTTATCCAGCCTTCCGCCCAGTTTTCTTCTGTAATTCTCCCCATTTACTCAGTTTTCCTTGCTCCCTTTCTCCTATTCACACTTTCTCACTGCCTCTTTCTTTCACCATTTATAAAGCAGAGCAATTCTTTCCCATTCTGTCTTTAACTCATGCCCCAGGGTCTGACTTTTCATTCAAGAACTTTATTGAAGTTTTTTCTAAATACCCCTCTTATTTTTCCTAAGGAGGAATGTTGATGCTTGTTTTTAAGTTTGTTTGTTCCACTCCATTACCTAAATATATTGTAAATTAAACGCAGGCAACAGACTTGTGCCAAATATGTTACATCACATATCACTTTCTTAACTTCAAGTTTAATCATCTCTCTCTGCTCTGAAATGGTTCCCTTGCTCTAATCCATTCCCAATACACCAATGTACAATGACCTTTCTAAGTTGACACAATGATCACTTTACTCACTCCTCCAAGGGCTTCCTGTTATTTAAACAACAAAGTTCAACCTCCTGTAAAGCAGACATGTCCACAGATACACAGATACAGGCTTATTTCTCAACAAAATGTGTCACATCTTACACAACAGTCATCCTACCTGTATCTTCACCAAAGTTGTTGGTGCCTTTGTTTGCAGGGGCATATCCCCTGGCATTGGCACTTAGCCCAAGAAACTTTTTCATATGGTGACCATTGATGTCATTCATATGAAGCCTCACATCTTCTTTGAATTCAACTTCATGTCAGGTTGAATTGAACCTTTGTCTTTTGTGTCCATTAAATCCTATGTGCTTCTAAAATATAGCAATAGTGTTCATTTTTAATTATTATTAACATGTCTCTGTTTTCCTCAGCAAATCATAGGCATTTGTTTAACTCTAATATTTAAGATAATATCCAGCATCTATTAGGTACTCAATAATTGTTAAATGAGTAAATGAAAGTTTTAAAATTCAGCTGTTGATAAATAGTAGAAAGAAAATGGGGCACATCACAGCTGAAAATTAATTTAACAGCCCTAAGGAATTGTTAACTGAATATCAACAGATCTTTGCTTTGTCCTAATATAGAGTTTATATAATGTCATAATGCTATGTATTAAAGTATTCTGCTTAGAGCAATCACAATTTATAGTAAATCACCACTTTGAAAATTTAAGCTGTATATACCCAGGTGTTTCATTTCATTGACATGCATAGAATAGTCTTATCTGTGCTGAAATTTTAGACTATTATTTGTAACATGATACTAGGTCTAATAATAACAATATTTGTAATCAGGGTTATCCTGAACAATCCAGGATAGCCCATTACATTTTTTTTTTAGGACTAGCAGGTTCTTTTCTAGAACTGATTGGTATGTTGGAGGCATAAGGGACTCCATTCTTGCTTCTACATATGTTTTTGCAGAAGTTAGCACCTGAAGTGTAAAAGGAGGGAGTGGGAGCAGATAATTGATAATAAGGGTGTTTTCAGTTCACATCTTCATATTTTTCTAATTCTTAGATTAACCACAGCCTAGCCTGGGCCATTTAATCCTTTGCCTCTGCCTGAGATAACCAGTCGTGACTTTCCCTAAAAGACCTTCAGCACATGCTCTACATTTGTAATATTAACTCTTCTCCTCTTCCTTCAGCTCTTTCTGACTCCTGGGGGCACTGTTGTGGGTCCCACTTAGCATCCATTAGCGTGTTTTAGTTGAGTGCTTTTCAAACTGCAATGTGGATAAGAATCACCTGGAGATCTCATTACAATGCCGATTATGATTTCACGGTTCTGGGTTTGAGTATGAGATCTTTCATTTCTAACAAGCTCCCAAATGAAGACATTCCTGATCTACAGACCACACTTTGTGCAACAAAAATTTAGATGACAAACCATGAAATATTATGTCAGTTTGTTTGGATTTTGGACTCTGGTTTCACTATTTACCAGAAAGAGAACCTTGGATAACCTATATAAATGCTCTCAGCTTCAAGGAACTTTTCCTATAAAACAGGCTATTAATATTTCATAGGGTTCATGGAAGGACAAGGGAATAATATAATTAAACATATAATGTCTTTCAAACCAAGATGCTCAATCATATAAATGTCCTTCTTTGCCTTCCTTTTCCCCTTGAACTTTTAGCCTCATTCATTCATGTATTGCAAAAGTTTGTCACTCACTTTTCGCCACTTACTTCTTTCTGGCTTTTCATTTCATCTTTGGTACTGCGGTCTATCCATCAATTAACCAATCATTTATTCATGATCTTTCTCACCCACACCATTGTTCATAGACAGGCTCTTTTAAGAACATAAGGATCAACCATGGTGGAACTTTAGTAACTATTATACTCATTTGCTGAAACACAAGTTTACCTCCCTTGATCTATAGTTACCATTTCTTCAGTAATTTTTTTTTTTTAATTCATGGACTTCAATAACATTCAATGATCTTTTCTACTGGGCTGTCTAGTTTTAACATGGTAAGTACTTGGTAAAGTTCAATAGCTCTCCCCTTATAAATTTTTCTTCCAAGTAAGATAACTGATTTTAAAATAGGAGATGTTAACACTATAAATATATTTTTCAGGATTAGGTTTTCACATTGCTTTGAGGATATTTGAATACTTTCTTAACCACGCCTTGGATTTTGTTTGAGGTCTTATTTAAGGAACCAGAGAAAGTCTTTGCTTTGTAGTTGAATGACATCATGAGGCATTTACTGTCACAAGTATAGTATCAGTTATAAGTAAATTGATATCCAGGTAAAAAGTATTGCATTTTTCAAAATCTGTCAACATTATATTTTGTTATGAAGAGAATAATGAAAAGAAATGGTATCTCTGAAAAATAACCTTTGACACATAACTTAATGTCCTTGAGTTTAAATTTACTATCTTTTAAAAATGGTGGGAGTATATACAATATTACCTCTACTATAATATAAAATATTACCACTCAAGTTTCTTGAGACATCAGAATTGTATGTTGATTTGAGTAAAGATATTCTATTTGTAGGTTTTCCTCTCTCCTTCTTTTCTATTTTGCTAATGTGTTTAATTATATAAATGGTTTTTCTGAATTCAGTTTGGCAGAAGGTTTTGATTTTAATAAGTATTTTATTATTATTCATAATAATCAATGTTAGCTAATTTTTATGTTTAAACAATTGTTCATGTGTTAATCAAAGAACCATAGAGCACAGAATAGAAATAATCATCATTGTGTCATTTGGTGTATAAACAATTAGATGAATTTGATCTCTAAATTAAACAAGTAGGAAAGTATTATATCAAATAAACTGCAAATGAAAATTACATGACAGATATGATTTACGCATAAAGGGTTTGGGAGATGACATATTTTTAAAATTGTCTATCATTGATGTTATATTGAATAAAGAGATGTTATTTTTGGTATTTTTAATCTATTATACATTTTTTCTTACTTTTCTTTTGACATTCAATTTTGAAGCTATTTCTTTCCACTCAAAAACCTACAGTTGTGAGTTACTATTTAGTACAATGCCTTATGAACTTGACATCTTGTTATACTTTCTGAATGTCTATGATTCAGTGGAAAAAGAAGCATTGCATTAAGTTATTTCAGACATTGCTAGTCTGGCATAATATGGGAAATGTTTTTGTGCTGCACTTTTATCCTGGCATAATTAAGTTTTAGATTCAAGAGCTGTTTTGCTCCTGTTCAAAATTTTCTTCCAATGACCTCACTAAAATAGTGTATTTTAAAAGCATGTAGAGCCTACTACTTTTCTATGAACAATAGCCTTACAATCTGTTTGCCTTGTGTAAAACACACACGTATGTGCACACCTATGCACCATAAGCTGTGAATCCTTTGTGTGCAGCAGACAGGTGTCTACCACGGACAGGTCCAACTGCCAGGTTTTACATCTCAAACCCCAGAGTACAAAGCCAGCTATTCTTCAATGATGAAACAGTTAGCTAAAAAATAAAAGTGAAATACCCAATTACAAATAAACATGAAATATTTTGCTTTCTTTAAATGTTGACCTTTTAATTTTTATCTCTTGGCTGTATTAACACACTCGTATGAGTTGGCTTTTCAAAGTATTATCTAATACATAGTTTCCAAAATTATGATAATAAAGTTCTATAAAATTTTTTAGATTTTTAAATGAAACATTCAATACTCCTGAAAATGTTCCAACACTTGAATGAAATGAACCCAGGTTTGCATTTTGGTTCTAAATTTTAGTTGCAAGCAAATTCCTTAACATAATTAATCACTAGTCTTTTCCTAAGGAAAGGAGAACTGATAGGTTTTATCGTTTTCAGCTGATGTAGACATTAAATGAATTAATACATGTAAATTGTTTAACATAGTTTCTTCCATAGAGACATTGATTAGTACAATAAGAAGTTATTGTTATTCATCTTGTTATTCATCTAGCTTATTTTCATTACATTTGAAACAACAATATCTGAAAGACTTGCCCATATCTTTTCAGGATTCAGTCATTCGATTATTCTCTCTGTATTTCTTACAATGTTCACTTCTGACTCTAACATTCAACTGAACTAGCTCCTGTCAAAAGATTAATCGAAGAAGAAATATATTTGTTATACTTTTTTTTCTCTCTGTCATGATTCTAGCAAACAAATAGAAACAGGGCTGGGTACATGCGTTAGTGGATAAGTATCACTCTTCAAGTACTGAGATTAATTATGATGTGTGAGTAGACTTGCTGTCCATCATTCACACTTAATGATAATTGTATGAAGAAATATATCCAACCTAAAACCTTGTGCTTCTTGGTATTAAGTTACCACAATTTCCACTCTCATATATGTACTGGCCTATTTACTCTTTAATCAAAGGAAAATCATCCCAAATTTACAATAATATAACAGCTTAGCTATTTTAACAGTAATATTTACGCTCAGTGATCACATAAGAGAATTCTAATTAAAATACATTTGCAACTAACATTCCTTAATCTAGGCATGCAGGTTAAAAGCCACATGGTTTTATTGTAACATATACAATAACCAACGCAGAATGGATTAATGACTTTAATGGAATACCTGAAGTTCTAAAACTGCTAAAAGAAAACTAAGGGATAAGCTCCATGACATCACGACATTGGACTGGGTAACAACTTTTTGGCTAGGAATTTAAAAGCACAGACAACACAAAGAAAAAGAGACAAATGGGATTAGATCAAACTACAAAGCTTTGATAGTGCAAAGGAAACAATCAACAAAGTGTGGAGACAATCTACCGAACAGGAGAAAATAGTTTCAATCTATACATCTGACAAGGTGTTAGTAACAAAAATATATAAAGAGATCAAACGACTCTTTAGTTGTTTGCAATATATAAAGCAAGAAATCGCAAGAAAACCAATCATCCAAGTGAAAAAATGTGCAAAGGATCTGCGTAGAGACTTTTCAATAGAACACATGCAAATGGCCAACAGGTATATGAAAAAATGTTCAACATCACTAATCATCGGAGAACCGCTAATGAAAACCACCATAAGATATCTCCTTATATCTGATAGCCTGGCAATTATAGAAAGACAAACTATAAATATTGGAGACAATGTGGACAAAAGAGAACCCTTGGGCACTATTGGAAGGAATGTGAATTAGTATAGTCATAATCTTAAGCATAAACTAATGTCAAAATACCTGTCAATAGAGCTGTCAAAATACCAATGCTTCCGACACTCCATCCCTCTGAAAGGGCTGCAGATGAATGGTGCTGGAGAAACATTTCATAATCTTGCTTGATGGACTCGCTTCAGATTTATAGCCACTGATCTCAAATAGTCTCTCAACACTATTCAACAATACATCTCCCTTTCTCTAGTACACTACTTTTTCTGCTTCTGGGATGGTTCCCTCATACTCTCTCCTCAGCTCTCCAACAGCTTCTTCCAACTGGACTCTCAGCACAAGAATAAAATAATTGAGCTCAGTTAAGAACTACTTCCTCTTCCAGTCACCACTTTAAAAAACGTGTACCCATATTCTCAGCTGTCCCACCTGTGCAGATGAAAGGACAGACACTGTTCAAAGGCCAACCTCAGTAGCTATGTCTTTGGTAGAATTCCCACCTGCCTTTTATACCCTGATGTTCTTCCTTCAAAGCTGAACATCTCCAAAAATGTCCTGTCACACCAGTCTTATTGTCTCATCTCGCACTTTCTCTTCAACCTATGCTGGTCAGGGTTTCTCTGCCCTCGATGCACAGAGACTGAACCTATAGAGCTTGCCAAAGCTGAAGGTCAATTTTCTGTCCTTGTGTTACATTAGGTTTCATCAGCACTTGGCACTTCCTTTTTCATAAAATCTTTATCTCTAAGCTCTCTTGACACCTGGCTCAGAGTCATTGGTAATGTAATCACATTTTCTGTGTTGATATTTTTTCCTACTGTATCAGTTCACTGAATAGAGCAGTATCCAAGGCTCTTGCCTCACCCCATTCTCTATCTGTGCACTCCCTCCTGAGGTTCCCTTATTTGCCTCATAACTTTAAATAGCATCCACACACTGACTCTCAAATGTACAGCAATAGCAAAGCTTATTTCATTACCAACAGATTCTTATATCCAATCTCCTACTTGCCATCTTCACTAGGATAGGCACTAGGTTTAGACGAAACATGGATAATGGTTTTTCCTTTCGTTAATTTCCTTCCTATTCCCTTAAGAACTTTGCCTTCCAATAAACATCATGACCATTCACACCATGATTTCAGAGAAAGCCTTAGGAGAGATACTGTATTTATCTCTCACTCACATTCATATTCAATCTCTCCTAGTCCCGCAACTTTACCTTCAAAATGCCCTGCATGAAAGGATGCTTTCTCAGAGGATGTTTTCTGACTTGCCAGCTGCAGTGCAGGGAGGTGAGGCTGGAGAGGCAGGCAGAAGTCTGGTCAGGGCCTTGAAGCATGGGCTTTATCTTGAGGCAGTAGGAATCCGTGGTTTTACGTATTTAGAAATGAGGTCTTAAAAAAAAATTCTCAGTGTGGTCTCTGCCGCCATTCTCTCCATCTGGACCACTGTCATGTCATACTTTCCTGTTACCTCCTCCACAGTTAACCTCTTCTTGTCCATATTCTACAGAACAACCGAAAGTCATTTTTCTGAAATGTAAATCAGCACTCCCTGATCTAACATGCCCCAATGGTTCTTAAAAAAGTCCCAGCTCCTTATCATGACCTGAGAGATCCTGAAAGGCTTGATGCCTGTTACTGATCTGAGATCCCCCCAGCCATTTTCCCCCTTTTCACCATGTTCACATCCAACTGGATTTAATGGATCTTACAGAAACACAACGTCTTTCCTACTACGGAATTCTGCACATGCTATTCTTTTCCCTTGGGGGCCTCTTCCTGTAAAATTATGCATTACTCTCTCATCATTTGGGTTTCAAGTCAAGGCCCAGCTCCTCAGAGCTGTCTTGCCCTCTGTCATCCCCAAATGTCCTCCACAGAGATGCCTCTCAGTGCTCTGAAGCATGTTGCTACTATGACCTTATTCCTAGCACTTGCAGTGGGATTATCTTAATTATTTGTGTGTTTATTTGTATGTTATATAGCTTTCTAAACAGAATGAAGCAGCATAAATATAGACTGCCCATCTCTTCTAGCACTGTATTCTCAGAAGAAATTTTCAGTATAGGATACTCTCAGAAAGTATTTGTCAACAGAGAGACTAACTGCATCAATTTACTGACATTTACATGTATATAATAATAATAATCTTACCAAATATGCATATACCCAATAACATACCTGCTATAAAAATAATTTGAAAAAACAAGTTTATTATATTTAATTCTTAGAAATCATTAAATCTGTTTCTCAATCTGTAATGTCATTTTTACACTGATTTATTACAGTAGCTTCATAGATGTAGGAATACCTTCAGTAATCTTTTCATACACACACATGTAATTCTTATAAGTATTGTTATAAAGTTTTTCAAGAGTCTTCTAAGAAAAAATATTCTCATTCCTAAAAATGAAATAAAAGCCTGCTTTGGATCCAAATAGAATTTGATTTGAGTGAGAATGACTTTGGAAAAAACTTAATATTTTTGCATCAGTAAAATGACATAAAGTGATGGTAAATTTATGTTTTTTATATTGATAAGCTAATATTTTCAAAAATTAGATATATTATCAACACTTATTCCACCTCATTTGAGTTGTCTATTTCAAACCACATTAACTTCAATTTCTGTCATTCTGACGATGAAAATCATATAGCATTGTTTCAAAAACGTATCACGAAATATAGTGCAAACACTTGCCAATAAAAAAGACTGATACCCTAAGTGAAATGTATATACACAAAATTTAATTGTGAGGGAAAATTAAAAAACACTTTTGAATCATGTCTATACTAGTCTGGAAAGAAATACGGTCTTACTGCAACTTTAATCAATTGTAGTGATTTTTCTATGTTTCATAATCTTGATTTCATCATCCATCAATGTGTGCAAGTACATGTTAAAATAATGTAATATTAAGTGTTCCAGTTGATTTATGATTAACTCCCTGTAACTACATTATGGTGATATATTTTTCTCTTAACAGTGTAGAATAAATTTTAATTGAGGAGTTGTTAAATGTGAAACTTTTAGTCTACAATAACAGAACATGAATATGTGGAAGCAAAAATATCTACAACTATTGTTAGATCTATCTTGTATGGCGTAACTGTGTGAGAGTGTGAGATTTGTTAGGCATGGCAGGAGGGTAGTTGTTTTAAGGGAATTGTATCACCATGTAAAATTCTAGAAGTTAAGAATTACTGTAAAAATGTCCCCAAATATTATTTAGTGCATAATATATGTACTTTATATTCTAACATTTAAAGGACAGTGAGCCAAAAAATATTTTAGATCTGGTGATTTTGTATTTGGTAAGATTATGATTACTGTTGCCTAACTTCAGCTATTTCAAAGATAGTACTTTTCCATATTTTTGATACACAAGTGTTCATTGACAAGATTTTATATACTAACTAATTAGTGAGGATTTCCTCTTTGTAGGACTTTAATCTCTCATATTTTAATTGGAATATGTTGGTAGAAGATAATCATTATTATTAACAAATTGAGTGAAAGTTGTTAGGTAAGTTATTTCAGGCCTTAATTTCAAGTAAAGTTGTATATAATCTCAGAGTTAAACCAATACAGACTTCACAATTTTAGCTGTACTTCATAATCTTCAACTGCTGTCGCTGGCTGACTTTGCAGTTGAGATGTTATGTGTGAGAGACATGCGTATGCATGCTCATGTGTAGAGTAATATTGAAATGAATCAAGCAAGAAACAAGTTCTGAATGCACATGTAAGGTTCCGGAAGAACCCTTTTGCTCTCAGGATGGGGGAAATAGATGGGATTTACTGATGCAGTTATCACAAACCCAGCAGGGGTACTCATCCCTGGCAACCTCTGAACTTCAGCACTGAAAACATGTTATCTGAGCCCTGCCCTATAGGGAGTCCCCACAGATCTCCCAAACCCCCAGTTTTTCTATTATAAATGTAACAACCCAAATAATGGAATCATAACAACTTGTTTCTTCCCAACCTGTAGCACTACATAAAGACGATAGGTAGTTGTGAGTGCTTGTATCACCTCTAGATGTGTTAAGCAGAACACCACAGTTTTTTTCTTACCGCGTCAGACATGATGTATAAGAAGCAAACCCCAACGCACCCACACTCACATGTCGTCTGTGACATATATGTGGCAAAAGGTCATTCTGGCTTTGAGATTTTTCTATCCCGTGTACATTTCACAGCGACCACCAGATGAGTTCATACCAAGGGTATCAATCATAAGAATCTCTTAATATTAACTGAGATCTGCGGTTTTGTTTAATCATTTATCAAATTTTATGAATCTGGAACAATCCCAAATCCTCCCAGAAACAGTCTGAACTTTAAAAGCTGTAGTAGGTATCAAGGAAAAATAGTGATTTTATGAACAATTGCTTTCATTTGCCATGTTCAGTTTCACATGATGACATCACTTAAAAATCTGAAAAATGCCTAAGATCAAAGGCTTCTATCACCTGCTCTAGGGAGAGGCAGTTAGAACTCAGGTCAGAGAATCTACCCAGTGGTACAACCACAGGATTCTGTGTGGAGGGCCACACATACAGCCATGATCTGAACACAACATTTGGAGCATTTTGAGTGACAGTGGCCTAGCAAACTCTTTGCCTTCATCATTTATTTCTAAGACTTGGTTACTTATATCAAACCCACTCTTTTCCATAATCCAAACTACAGTCTGTTGAACTGAGATGGGAAAGGATACTATATGCACTAATTGGTGACTTAAAAATCCATTATTTCTGATTTTCCACTTTATACTTCCCTAAGGTAAATAATAATTCAGGTAAATAAGGCTACTACAATGATATTAAATTTAGGATTGCCAGATAAAGATGAACCTGTAAAGCCCTCTGCAGTTAGAAGCAGAAAGTATAGTGTATTTACATAAATAGCAATATGAATATATTTAAAGGTAAGCATCTTTTAAGGTGTTATTTGCTCAGAAACTACAAATAAACTACTGAGAGATGTCCTGGGCATATCTTGATGAATAAATATATATATATTTTTTGTGTCTATACATATATATATGAAGTGTCCAAAAATATATATTAGCATAAGAAATAGAACAATTCTTATACAATAACCACCACCCTCATGATTTATAATTTTTTATAGCTTGCAAACTAGTAAGATTGCTGTGCTAGATATTAGAGAATAGTCTTAGTTATATTTATAGAAGTTTTATTTAAAAATCAGGACATTTTATGCATCTTTTATTCTTTATCAGTCATTTGCTTTGCTAGTTCTCTCAAAATATTCTTTTAAAACACCATTCCATACATAGTAAACTCTCATGTTTGTTAGATGATTTGCTAGTCTAATGCCTGCTTGGTAAAATCACTTTTTTAAAGCAGGTTTTAAGATACAGGGAAGAAAAAAAATGAGTAGTGATATGTTTAGAAATAAAATACTCACTTTGTATTAATAATTATTTCACTGTAGTCAAAGCTTTCTCCTCTAAATTAAAAGTAAACAAAGTTACTTGCGTAGTTAGGAAGGCTGGCGAAGGCAGCGCCACCTCCTGAAACAATAGAGTCATCAGGCACATAGCTGCCCCCATCTAATTTGATGTGTCAGGCCCTAATCAGCTCTGTTTCACAGTGCTTTGCTCCATAAAAGCAGATTTGTTTAACCACAACCTCTATTTCAGCATGATTGGAGAAGGAAGAATAACGGAGGAGACCAGGCATATCTCACGTGTTGTGTTGTGGGTATAAAGTGAATCCATCATTTGCTGGAGAGGCAGAGGAAAAGTGACAGGCTCATTCATGCCTTCGAGACATTTTTGGGTCTATTGAAAATTTTAATCTGTGCACTCTGGTTGAACCTCCGCACTCCTTAATTTAGTACACGCAGCCATGCACTGGGTCTGTCTGCCTCAGATAGGGCCGGCTGGCTTCTGTAGGACAGCAACCCCCCCGAGGAGTTTTCTTCTCTAAATTCATCCTGCCTTGAACTTTACACACACACATAAGCTCCATTTACAGGAGGATTTCAGAGTTAATTAAACGCTGGATTTGTTTCTTTAGAAATCTCATATGCCTTGAGGTTAAGGAATAGCATTTCAGCAACCACGTTAATTTAGGATTAAGCACACTGTACATTTTCTGAAGAAATTTTATTTTTATAAGTATACATTTAGAGAGATGGGGAAAATTTCCCCCTCTGTTACCATAAAAGGTTTAAAAAATAGTTTTAAAAAGGAGACCATATGCCAGGAGATGCTACAAATCAGCAAATTCAAAATCATCCTTTACGTAAAAGGCATTGGAAACAGACAAAGTAGAATGCTGGAAAAATGGCTGCTTTGCTGATAGGGCCATCGAATGACTTCCACCAGAGGCTCCCAGGCTTAAGTCCTCTTCACTCTGGATTTGCTCTGTGCGTACCATAGTAATAATCCCAGAAGCATAACATTTACAAATATTTGGCTCAAAGATGACAGGTCAGATTTTTATTATCACACTAGCAAGTCAATGCTGACATATATACATTTTAGTTCCACTAAAGATACTACATATAACAGCAGACTTCAAGTTCTTAATTTTCCTCAAGGTGGGTCCTTGGCAGAAGATAAAGCCTGAGCAAATGCAGAGCAGAACAAGCCAGAAACCTAGTATTGTCCTTGGTGGATTTACTTTGAAACACTGTGCTATAAACACTTTGCAAGTAATTCAGTACCTTGAGTTCATTTTCGTTGATATCTGCACCTCACTTGCAATAATGTTGTATTTTGGAAAAATGATCAGTCTCTTAGGTCCTAGATTTACAAAATACCAGAGAATATTCTTTGAATTCAAATGTAGAAAAACACAGAAAATAAAAAAAAAAAAAAAAAAGAAAGAAACAGGGCATTTAAAGATCTTGGACAACCTCGACCTTTTTGTTTATATGTTTAGTTTAAGTTATTAATGAGAGGTGTGTGTTCACGTCAACGTGGAATGTTTCTTTCCTTTCCTGTTCTTTTTCTCTGTCTGTAAAGTTTGAAATAAATCAGTAAAGTTTGAAATAAAAGTAATTGTTACAGTTTCTGAGGTAGAGAGACAATTAGGTAGCATTTGGCATTTTCTGTAGGTCAGATGAGCGTATGGATTCTTGGAGGTAAAAAGTTCAATTCATGAAGAAGAACAGAGACAACCGACGGCTAGAGTGACTACAGTAAAATAAAACAGCCCTAGAGCCCAGTGAGCAAGCCCCCATCCATAAATCTTATTAATCACGGCTACTTCAAAATACAATGAGCAAGGGAGAAAATTATGCCCTATTTCAGACTTGCCCAGTTTCTTTATCACTTAGAAGAAAGAGAAAAAAAATAAATTATTAGGATCATGTAAGATAGATAATCAAATCAAGGAACAATGCAACTATTGTCCTATGCAGGATATAAACTATGCATAGTATTTTGAAGAGGCATAAATAGCCTATATTAATATGTCAAAATTTTCCATTTATATATGTGCAGAATTTCTACTGGTTGTGTGAAATAATCTCGTTTTTAGGGAGATGTAGCTATATGTCATGTATAGCTGTGATTTATATTGCTTGAACTATTAAGGTAAAAATAGTGGTTGTTCTAAAAGTATCCCCTGTCTGAATGCATTGTCCAGAGTTTTTGTTCTGGAACACTTGCTGTTTCAGTTCTGATTCATTCTGGGAAGAATTACTTTCCGGATTTCTATAAACAGATATTGGGAAAGAAAATTAAATAAAGCAAACTAAAATGATCTAATTGTGAGTGAGTCAAAGCCTCGTAAAGCATTGTAATTTGGATATTTTATCTTAATATCTGAGAGGAAGCTGCTATTAAATCACTGGTCTCAAGCAAAGCAACACATATATAATAACGCAAATGAAGAGAACGGAACTGGCCCATTGCTTGATAAAAGTTAATTATTTTAATGAATATTGTTTGGCAACTACAAAACAACGTAATTTTATAATACTTCAAATTTGTAGATGTAATGAAATGTTTTTTAATGATTTTAAATTTTATTTTTGTATGTTTTTAGTTATAAAGCAACATAAAAGTTTTCTAAAACTACAAAACTATGTGCATTGTAACGAAGGAAAAAATAATCCTACTTCATAAGGCTTACAGATCCTAAGATTCTGGGATGATAGGATCTTTACTGACACGATTGCTCTCATTC
Source organism: Alouatta palliata (assembly GCA_004027835.1). NCBI lineage: Eukaryota > Metazoa > Chordata > Mammalia > Primates > Atelidae > Alouatta > Alouatta palliata. The sequence goes on from PVKV010010032.1 coordinate 46,920, forward strand.
AGTCACGATAGACATGGACTTTGTTAAGTAGATACGGATAAATATGAAAGTGAGGTTTTCTGTTTATTTACATGGATCATTTTTATGTTTTCAAGAAATATATATCTCAATATTTATGATGTCAGCAAGTATCTTTTGGAAAAAGGAATTTTGTCAGCCTTATGATTCCTCACTTTACACAGGTAGCACAATTTAGTCATTCAGACTTTGTTGAATGTTTAGTATATTTCCTTTATTCCCATATTGAAAGCAACCTTATGTTGTTTATTTTTCTTCAAACAACAACAAAAAGCAGACCCATGCTATTCAATCTTCTTAAACTGTTCATTTTATGATATCTAACACAAATTTTCTTAAGTTTCCAAAATTATAAGAGAAACAAATTTTCATGGTTTTAAATTGCATTTGCCAACACTTGAAAGACTCACATATTGAATTTTTATTTTATGTAATTATCTACTTATATTGTTTTCTTAGTGATATTAAGATCTTTTTTATAATCACTCAGATATTACTATTGTTTTGCTTTTTAAATTTTTTGGAGCTTAGAAGGTTTGCTTGTCTGTTTTTGCATATGCATATTTAAAATGTATGGAATTAAATGTATTTCTTTAAAAAAATAATTTGTGCTCTTGTACAAGTGTTTACAAAAGCTTCCCTTCAAATCATGGAAATAGCCAACTCATTTATTTAAATTATTTTGATTTGTTTTGCTTTGTTTTTAATATTAGCTCATATGAACTAGGTACAATACAACTGGACATATGGTAAGAGAGAAGAAATTTTATTTTATTAGTAAAAGGTTACTCCAGTACTGCTTAGGAAATAATGTATCTTTTTTTATATTTTACATAGTTTCATTTTTGGCATATACTGAAATCTATACATTAATATCTACATTTGGACTTTTTGTTTTATTAAAGTGTTTTTCTTTCTATTTGGGAGCACAACACTGAAATCATTTCAGCTCTTTAAAATGTACATTAATGTTTAGTAGAGCAAGTCCTCTCATTATTATTATTTCTAAAACTCTTGACAAATTTTCTCTCATTAATATCTTTAAAACCATTTTGTCATACTCTTGCTAATCAGGAAAAATAACCAATAGATACTAGGCTTAATGCTTTGGTGATGAAATAATTTGTACAACAAACCCTTCTGACACATGCTTACCTATGCAACAAGCCTGCACATCCTGCACATGTACCCTCAAAGTTAAAAATTAAAAGAAATCCCCCGATAATATTGCATTATATACATTTATGTTTCACTTAGGAATACATTTCAGTTTTTAAACATTTTATGTTTTTTAATACAATACAATTGTATAAAACCTCTCCATACATACCGTTAATTTTTAAATAATATGTATATCTATGGCAGGTGTGAGTGAAAGCTTTGTATTTGTACGCTTCATAGTTATTATTGCTAGTTTTTAAAAATCTTGAATCTATTTCAATTAGTGTTAACATATATTAATTTTATTCCCTTGGCTTATTTATATAGTAAATAACGTTTGAAAGATAATTTGTAATAAAATGTTGAAATGTTTCCATGGTCTATTATATCAGCTAAAAAAATAACTGCAATAAAAACAGTGACACATGTGTCACAAGCACTGTTCTCAGTGCCAGAAAGACAGCTCTAAAATACCACCTCTGCAATTATAAAGTTTATAGTCTTACTTTATACCACATTATTTCTATTTTGATAGTACCGATTTATTTTTTATTATTTAATATAGTTATATATTACTTTTCAAAGGATGAGCTTTAATATTTATAATTTCTGTTTTTTCTATTACTAATATCGTTATCATTAACATATGCATTTTTTCTTTCTTATTTTCATATTATTGGGGCTACTTTTAGTCTAACTAATTGGCTTGAGTGCCTGGTTTATTTTAAATCTGTTAAATTGCTTTGATCATAATTAGACTAATGTTTATTGAGGTGGCGTCTAGAGGGTGTTAAATTTTATGCTTTGTATCTTTTTTGTTCATAGCTAGACCCTATCTATAAAAATAAATAGATATGGACATAAATGATGATATAGAACAGATAAATCACAACTCTGAGAGATGAGAAACTTCATCATCAACCAAAGAATAAACAAGGAAAGAAAGTAGCCTTATTTTGTTTTGAGGTCTTTCTTTGAACATTACAAATAATTTCTCTCCTTCCACTGCCTCCTTTTATTAATTTTGGGGCCCCTTAGTTCCAGGTCAGGTTGTTAAAAGGAGCAGGTTATGAGATGTTGAGTGAGGAGCCCACACGCCTGTCCTCCTGAGGTCCAGCACTGTCATCGAGCAGGAGCAGGCATCTGTTGCGCTGAAAACCTGTGTCTACTCTTTGGTTTCAGAATCCTGGTAGAGGAGAGCGTTACTTTAAGAAGCAGACATGTGAGCCTCCAGATGCAGCCAAGCATGAAATCAGGCTGGGTGGATAACCTTGAACAACGACAAAAGAATAATCTTCCAAGCTGTGCTAGGAATTTGCACTAGTGAATTATTCCAAGTTCGAAGGTGGCAAGTATGTATGCTTAAAAATTATGGGAAAAATAAAACACATAAAAACTAAAGAAATCCAGATCTTTCCAGCTGTAGACAAATGCTCTATTTCTGGATGACAGCATTGATTTATTTAAACACATTTCAACGAATTGAAGGTTGGAGTTGAGAGTGTATCATGACACACTCCTGTCTTACCAGAATTAGAGGGGAGGAAATTGCTGACCCCAGGAGCTAAAGCACCTTTTTTCACACAGGTGGTCGGCCTTTGGCACATTTGTTATGTGCACATTGCCTGCCAGGTCCTCCACCCTCCTCTGAATGAGGAGATCCTGCTGCCTTGAGTGAGGACCTGCATTAATAGGGGTGTAAGGTTTTTATTCAGCGGTGGAGACAACCCCACCTAGTGAAGCTAAAACTGAAATCTGATAAGATGGAGGTGTTGTGCTTGTCTCGCCATTACTATGACTGTGTGTTCATATCACATGTTACATTTTAGGTATTTCCTTTTGCAGTTATCAGATATACTTTAAGTCAGTGCTTTCTTCTGATGGATTAAGATTTTATTGCAATTCTCAAATTATTTTACAATAATTGGAAATCTTTAGAGAGAAACTCATCTTACTACCAGATGAGTTTGATGGAGTTGGGGAGTGTTTCTTTAGATGTGAAGTTAGAATGTCTTCTTGAATGTTTACATTCTCAACTATAATATAAACCAATAGTCTATTGGAGAAAATGTGAATTCATTTAAGTGTTTTTATTTTGATATTACCATCAATTATTCCATAATTTGTAAGAATGTGTGTGTACGTATCTCTTGGTGTGAGCCTGTGTGTGTGCGTGCGTGTGTGTGTGTGGTATATTAATAATGATACTTCTTAACTATTTTAGATGTTTGTACATTAATTTGATTTAGCAAATTTTGAAAACCATATTCATAGTTTTTATTTAAATCTAGACACAGAAAGTCTTCTTTATTAATTTGCTCATGTCTCAATTTTCCACACTCGTTCATCATATCTAAAAACCAGCAGCTTCTAGAGGTAAATTGCTTTTTAGGAAATACTTGCTAAAGATCTATACTCTATTTTAAGTACATGTGTCTGGGAAAAATGAAATCAAAATTAATTTCTCTGTCAAGGAAAATATAAAACTTGTAATCACAAATCACTCATTCCTCTCTAATTAATCTTTTGCATCACTATTATTAATGATGTTTTAGAAGTTTACACACATTTGAAATGTTAGTATCTTTTGCTATTAACAAATGAAGGGAACATTTTCCACAATCAAACGTTGGGTATTTTTTACATTCAATAAATACAGGATTGAAATTTATTTAATAAGCATTCCTGAATGACTAAAATAATTTAAATACTACTACTTTTAGAAAGGTAGAGGGCGTGCTGCAGAGAGCACTGGGTCGTGAGTCTAGAGTATTGGACACACATACAAGTTACTCCACTAATCGATTATGTTATCTTGCAAAATTCCTGATAGTGCTAAGCCAGATAAGGGTCAGTTTCCATATGCATAGGCTTGGGTGTTTAGAAGGATCTACTTAAAATTCATTTCAAAAATTGTATTGCTGTAATAAATGACAGTTGTTACTGCTAATTCTTCTATTTTTATTAATATTCTCAGTCTTAACGTTAAAACAGTTGAGACGTATACCAAGCAGGCAAAATGTAAGTAACTATGTTGGATCAGAAAAGGATACCTTCACGCAAACATTTTTTTTAAACCTGGTATGATCTGGTGCTAAGTGTGAGAGAAGAGATTTCAATGAAGAGTTTCTTTCACTCTTTTCTTGAGGATTCTATAAACAAGTTGCAGAGAGAAGATGTATTTACCATAGATTCTAAAATGCACCTAAGCAAGGATAGACAAGATAACCGAAGAGCAGTCAAAATGTATGCATATGCAAACAAGAAATGCAAAGCCAAGTGATAGTTTTTTTTTTTATTAGAGTTTAGAGATCATTTGGAAGAGATTAAAGGTTCATCATCACTGTGTCTCATTTGGCTCTGTTTTTTGACCAAATTTTTACTTTTAGAAAATGAAATGATGTTTCCAAATAGATTTCATCTGAAGAATATGAACAAAGGCACAGTCAATAACGAAGAAAGACAAGGCAAGTCATAAAGGCAGACTCACCTCATACCCTCTGTCTGATGGTAGGTGCAGAAAATGGCATTCTTCAGTTTCTCAGAATCAGAAAATCATCCTTTTATTAATTTGTATCTCTGCTTTAATTTTTTTAATTCAGTAAACACAAAACTTTAAATTCTTGTTAACACAAGTGGCTTAGGATGGAAATTCTTCTCACTGTTTACATTTTAGTAAAATGTATACAGACATCCCCCCAAACGCCTTTGCTATGATATGTTTAGGCAGTTTCTAGTCTCCCCACTCACCTTAAGAATGAATATTTGTAGTAGTGCCTCAAATAAATTGGTTTCCACTCCACAGCTATGGCCTTGGATTTTTCTCCTTTGTGGGTTCCTTGCCCCTCCATTAGCGGTCCTTGAGAGTTTGACCCTTTATGCATTTCACCACAGGTCTGTGCCCTTGAATTTGCTCCAGATCACCAGGTACAGTGGAGAAATGAACCGCTAATCACTCTAATTTCAACCCTTACCCACCAGTGCTCTTTCTTCAGAGTCTCTAATCTCTGCCTCAAAGTGATGCCCTATTGTAAGTTTTACTTAGAGAATTGCTAACCCCACTAAGCCTATTAAACATGAATAGAAGTTTCTGCATGCAATATTCTATTGAAACAATATGAAAAATTATGTTTTGTTTCTCATTTAGACAAAGTAAAATTGTTTCCAGGAAAATGGTTTATTCTGCATCTGATTCCACCATGGCTATCATCAGAAACATGGCAGCACCCTTGTTCCAGAGAGTGGAGGACTCCTGTAAGGAAGAGGCAGAAGGGAAAGCTGGAGGCACTGGTCAGAAGCCACAGGAGGTGGTGACAGGAAAAGAGTCCGTGAGAAGTGGAGCCACATGGGACAAATGACAGTGGTGACTGGGACACCAGCTAAATCTGGTTTGTTAGGAGGTTCTGATGAGAGTCCGCTACCCTTCAGCAACCTTCTAGGAAGATGATCATTTCTGATCTTCAACCTTAGCATAGCCCTGAATTCATGAGTCACTGACTCAATTCACAATAGCTGTAGTGCCACTCTCTGCTAAAGATGTTCCTTCACCCTCGGAATCAGGAAACACAGGAGATAAGGCAGGGAACTACCTCTGTTTCTCTTGCTAGAGTGGGATGTGCTTTGGCCTCCACATATGGAGAGACAGCATCCCACTTGGAATGTACAGGAATTTTTCCACGGAAACAATATTGACACAGGGAAAGGGGGTCCATACTCTGTGAGTTTGGAAAGCTACTCTATGTTCAATATGTAATAGATTGGCTTTTATGGATTTGCCTCAGAAGCTAACCACATTTCCAACACTCTTTCTCTGGTAAAGGTCAAGTTTAGGGTAATGAGTTAATAAGCCAACTACTGGAACATAGTGTATTTATGTGGAGCTGGAGTGAATCTCTCCTTTGTGGGTGTATACGGGGAAGACATGAGCCCCACCAATAGCATTCCTCAGCCGAACCTCAGAAGCCAGAATTCCAGCAGCGCTTCAGGATTATGATGTTGACCTTGAGAAAAAAGAAAAAGAATTCATCTTTATTTTAAACTAAGTATTGTTTCTCTTCACGTGCAAAACCTAACTGGTGAGTTTGCTTTTTGATGCTTCATTAGTTGAGTCTAGCTAAGTGGTTAAGGGCATGTAAAGTTCATTTCCAGCCCACATTCTTCAAGCATTTAGTTCCTTGTCGATGTTACTATGTCAGCAAGTATATGTGGGTGGTAAGGAAGGCCCTGGGAATACTAACCATTTACCGATTAAATAAAAAGCTGCAAAAATAATGTAAATGAGGAAAGGAACCATCAGCTAATCCCAACATTCTAGGTTAAAAAAAAAAATCAAAGGTTTGTAAGTAAAAACATGCCAGCATTGCATATATTTTTGACCAGATTTCTCACAACCTTAAGATAAACAATGCCCACAGCGAGAATTGATGGTACTGAATGCCTTATCTTTTAATGTGCTGTAATCTGGTCTGTTGTCCTCAGTGAAAGGAATAAAAAGACTAGGTTATCAGGAGAGGAAACACAGGCCCTTATGTCTAGATGCCTTTTACATGAATAGTTGCAAGCGGCATCTTGAGTTCTTTGACTCTGAGGAGTGGATTGTTTGTTGTCTTTGGCACACAGAAACGGGTAAACCAGTCTCCAAACAGTGATCCTTAAAAACTGGAGCAATAGATGTGTCCACTAAAGGGGAATGCGGATGTTTTTGCAAGTGTGCTCCTCCACTCCCTCCTGATGTATCCCCCACAGCCTTGGTACATTGTGACCTGTTTTCTAGTAAGCATAACTTTAAAAGCAGATTGTGATTTATAAAATCACCTCTCCAGGTGAAGGTTTAAGATGGATGAAACAGGATCCTTTGATCTTAATGAAATCCTTAATAGTGAAGCCAACTCAATTACATGTTTCTGTTAGAGTGTTTTTCTGCATTCATTCATATTTTCTGAAAAAAGCAGAATAATATGGGGAGTATATTAATCATGTTACAACTCTGGCTGGAATAATTTATTAAACTGTATCATAGTTTCCTGGAAGATTTACTAAGCCTCTTCAATTACTTAACTCTTGTAGAATAATTTACATACTGGCAGAACAGATAAAAAAAAAACACATGAATGAATTCATTAACTAAGACGATTTCAGAAGCACCTGGATGAAGATAATATTTTCATCTCCTCAATCATGAAACACTGTTTTCTATGTATCAACTTGTTTTTAAAAAATTACCTCTACAAATTATTGTTTCACTAAATCTTTTGCATCATCAATACTGTTGATCAATGGCAAAGATTTATTAACTAATAAATTAATTTTATGTAAGTAAATATTTTAACATTAATGGGCTTGTTTGTGGCATCAATGTTTAATTCCAATTTGCTGATAAATCAGGCATCAGTCAAAATTGTATGATATTTTTTCATTAGTGGCTGCAATTCTCATTTAGTATTTTGCCTCTTTCTCTAAATATTGTAAGCACAACTTGTATATACTGCTCACAGAGATACCCATAGGTCAACCTCTCAGAAGTGCATTTGAACAAAGGGCTTAAAAACTGAAATAATGAAGTTGCAGGCTTTCCTACTGATATAAAAGATATATTGTTTTTGCTTAACCTGATTGCCAATTGATTATGAAATTTATGAAATGTGCCATTAAATATACTACTTGGAAAAAAATAGTTTATAAACTGTGATGCATGCTCAGGAATAATTCTACACAGCATATATGTTAGTCACAGTAGCTTTTGGAAACTTTGCAATCTATTGAATATATTCCAAGTGAGTTGTCTTGTTCTTTTTTTCTTTTTCTTCCCTACATGGCTTTCAGCTGATAGGCCACCAATTTGTGCCTATCCCAGTTGCCACATATAGTACAACTTGATCTCCTTCCATTCTTAGAAACAATGAAGCCCCCCCCTTTTTTTTTTTTTTTGCCTTGCAAGACGATAAATGGAATTGCAGTCATTCCTCCAGTGGGTAATACCTGCTAGCAGATACTGAAAGATGCCATTGATTTCAAGATGTATCCTGATTCCAGGGTTGGTAAGTTAGGTGAAAATTGTTTCCTAGAATAGATAAAATATAGTATATGGTGGCAGATTCCATTCCTAAAGCTGTCTTATTTATCTACTCAAAAGAATGAACTGCCCAGCACTCCCATCCACATATGGTTATCAATCCTAAAACTATAATGGTATTTGTGAGACATTTATAAGAGATGGGGAATGTGGAGACCTGGGTGTGATACAGAGGCCATGTCTTTATTTCTGATTTTCCCTATTAAAATTTTCAATAATTAGGCCAGATGTGATGGCTCTTGCCTGTAATCCCAATATTTCAGCAGGCCAAAGCAGGAGGGTCATGTGAGGCCAGGAGTTTAAAACAGGCCTGGGCAACATAGTAAGACCCCTGCTCCATAAAAAAGTACAATAAAAAATTAGCTGGGTGTAGTGGTGTGAGCCTGTAGTCCCAGCTGCTTGGGACTAAAAGGAGGGAGGATCACTTGAGCCCAGGAATTCACTCTAGCCCAAGCAACAGAGCAAGACCCTGTCTCTAAAAAAAAAAAAAAAAAAAAAAAAAAAAAAAAAAAAAAAAATTAAAAAAATTCAATAATTAATTATTAACATATTTCATTTAGTTTCATTTTTAGTAATAAATTACTTATTTGTAAATGAGCAAATATATGTTCTCAGTTACAAACCAGTTGATAAAGAAAACAAGCATATGTGAAATATAAAATCAGAATCATGCAAAACAGTACATTAAAATTGCTTAATTTCAGATGATGATTATTGCCACTTCATAGACTTAAGTTCGAAATGTAATTTTTTTAGAACAGTTTGCAGTTTCTCCTTGATCTTTTACTTTTTTTTTTCAGACAGAGTTTCGTTCTTGTCACCTAGGCTGGAGTGCAATAATATGACCTTCACTCACTGCAACCTCCGCCTCCCGAGTTCAAGCAATTCTCCTGTGTCGGCCTCCTGAGTAGCTAGGATTACAGTCACAGGCTATCATGCTCGGCTAATTTTGGTGTTTTTAATAGAGACGGAGGTTCACCATGTTGGCCAGACTGGTCTCAAACTCCTGACCTCAGGTAATCCACCCACCTTGGCCTCCTAAAGTGCTGGGATTATAGGCGTGAGCCACCACACCTGGTCTAAAATTTTGATCATGCTCTTAGCAAGGGCCAAATGGCCCAACAACTAAACTGAAAAACGGAAAGTACAAGCATGGCTATCTAAGGGTAGCTTTTCTTTTTACCTTACATTATTCATTCATAACTATTAAAATATGATCATATGTTATAAATTACTAAACAAATGCATTTATGGAAACAGCCATATACACCAAGACACTACATGAACGAATACATAGCCTTTTATACTTTTGCTGCTAATATGCAACACCTCTAGATGTTTATACCTACTCACCTAATAATTTTTTAAGGAAAGAACATATGGTTTCTCTCACTACATGGTTTATCTCAAACAGTGTCCCTAAAATTTCGACTTCTCTGTTTAAAATTCAATGCCAATTTCTTCAAAAGTGTGGCTACCCGACATAAACAGCCTGTGTACAGATTTCATTTGAAGTACTCAAAAATAAAAAGTCTATGGGCTTTGGGTCCTCATCCCAGCAATGACCCTAGCTCACATAAGTTTTCTATTCTGTAAAATAAAGGCAATAAAACTGGAATATTGTGCTGTTTCTCTGAGTTGATGTGTTACACAGATATCACAGTGCCTGCCTTTAAGATATAATCAAATATGTTATACCCTTTCAACTACAGTTACATACCATAAAGAGCAAAACATCTTAAAACTGTATACAGATGTGTAACTTGCTGTAACATTTATGCAAATTAAAACCTGAATAGAAATGTCTGAAGCCAAAAGACATTTGTAAACTTAAAAGGAGAACAAGAGTAAAAAAAGTTGAGAAGAAGAAGGAGTAGGAAGAAAAGACTGACTATAAAGAGAGGGGGAAGGGAAGGAAGGAGGGAGGGGACGAGAAATGAACCAGCCTTTTTCCGTAACTTGTAGTTATTGATGAAGTATTAGTCACTGCTTTGGACTATTATTTCATTTTTGCTTATTGATTTGCTCTTTCAAATGTAATTGTCAATACTAATTTCGTTCATCCATGAAATGCTATTGTTATTTTATGACCATTAAAATGTATAGAATGCCTATTAATGTCTCATGTACTGAGCTATCCATAGATAATGTCTCTTTCTAACATGAAACAAGTTCAGTGAGTTAGGCTTAATTATTTTTATTTTGCAGATGAGATATCTGAGGCTGAAATTTACTGACCTAACTAAAGCTACTGCCTTGAGAACATGCACTTGTTTATCAATACAGATAGAGACCCACCTAGTAAACCATATTTCCTTTCAAAACTAGGTAACACATAGAAGGTAATTTTATGCCAACAATGTAACATGAAAACAAACAGCAAAATCATCGTAAATGTCAATATATATGTTTAATGAACATTTTGGAGTAAGTAAATGTACTGGTAGATATGAAGGATGAGCAACTTTGGCAGGAGAGAATCTGAATTCCCCGGATGTCCATATGCTAGTTGCGAGAAACCTCAGCCAATCCCTTCATATCTTCAACTTAAAATTTTCTTATGTATAAATTAGAATTAATATCAAATCGTAAGTTTGTTAGGGAAGAAAGTAAGATAATGTATATAGTCTATAGTCAAATTGCAGTTATAATTGTTTTGGTTATGACCTCTAAAATGATAACTATTATTTATAACTGTTATAATTAGGTAACAATTCAAAATGTTTATAATAACATTGTTAATCTAAAAAAAAGATTGTTATAGAACCATGCTCTAGGTCCCAACTGTGAAAAACTCTGCATAATGAGAAAATGGTAAATGACATGTTCTGTAAGTGGGATATTGCTAATGAATAAATTTTTTTAATAAATACTATTTATTTAATAAAATATACACAAATATAATGTCTTAAAAGAGATTATAAAATTATTTGTCACAAATAGTTAATAGCTGACTCATGAACAAGGTGTTGAAATTTATCAAAGTATTTATCCAAATAATGCTAAATGACCTGGATTCTGAAAACATACTCAACATTACATATTTTGAAAAAGAGCCAATATCTAGCATGAATCTTCTATGACTTTGGAGGACCAGTGCACAGAATTATCTTTTAGAACAAAGTAAAAATTGCTCCCCAAAATGCCAGGATTATTTGGTCATTAATCAAAAAGAATGTGAAACTTTATTCTGAGCATTTTGATTGAAAAAAATATGAAAATGTGAACACTTTTATGTTTTTTCAATAAGAGAGGTTCAGAATGAAAATGTCATTTAAGCTTGTGTCCTATCCTTTCTTTTTAGGATAGTAGATTAAATATTTGAGATGGGTAGAAGGGAGAGACATTGTTTTAACACATTTTTTCACCATGGCAAGCTTTGTCTCCAGACTGGAAATTAGGGGGAAAATATTAATAGTGGATTCCATAAAAGAGTAAATGTCAGCACCAAGGAAAAAGAGAAATCAAAAGTAATACAAGTAACACTAAGCGTGTTTGGTACATTAACAGGATATTAATACCATGGATTCTAATTTTAATTTGTGAAAAGTGGAGAGATTTCAACAGATTATCAAAGAGAAGATAGATATTTCTTGGTCAGTCACACATATATTAACTTTTATATTTTTGACACAAAAGTATACTGCTGACCCTTCCCATTATATATAATCAAATGTATGCAGTGTCTGTGAAAAATATAACATAAATATTTAATTATTTAGGCCTTGATGCAACCCATATAAGGAGTGAAAATCTAGGAAAATGCCCTATAACAAATTCTAGAATGTTATATTGATTCCATTAAAGCCTTATTAGCCTTCTCTTACTACCAAACATCTACAATTTGGTTTTTATAGGTAAAGCCAGTTGTTTATGTTTATATGGATATGTGTATACACACACACACACACACACACACACACACATATATATATATATATATGCACATAGAGAGACAAAGATAGAGACAGATTTTTTTATGTAAAACTGATTTAAACTTTTCAGATGGCAGCAGCTCAAATGCTCATAGGATTTACTCAGTTAGAAACCAAATAAATTCATAACTTTTCCTTGTGCTGCAGAGATGTAATAGATATCAGATCATATCATGTTAGAATGAACACATCCTTCAGAGGCAAGTACATGACTGAGGGGTTAACAACCTTGCCAGAAATTATATAATCAGAATGCCACTGGGGGCTAGATCCAGATCTTCTGGTTTTCAAATTAAATATTAGTCTATTGCCTGTATGAACAGATACGAATAGGCAAAAATATTGATCCATTTGCATGCTTCTTTCTAAAAAATGAAAGTAGTATATCTTTTTGCTTATGGTGTCATTAAAACATAAAAATAAGTTAAGATCATGCTTTGTCACTTTTGAAATCAAAGGCCTTTTAATGTGTTTTATATTATGCTTACCAAAATTTTTTTAAAATGCATATATGTTTACAAGAATAAATTTTAATCTCACGCTATCTTCAAAACTACCACACCCCACAATGAATTTGAACATTATTTTAAAGAAAGTAAGTGTTTTATTTCAATTGTCAAGATGTACAAGAACTGACATTTAGCAGCACAAGGTTTAAAGTCCCTTTGTAACAATATTAAGTTATATGGCTTAGAGATTCTAGGGCATGTATGTATACCTCTCTCATTAAAGGCCACTAAATATGGCATGTTTCTTCAGTAATATTACAATCTATTTGGAGATTAAAAAATACACGTGTAACACAAAATAAGAAGCACTACACAGTTTTGAACATTAAAAATGGCAAAACCATAAACTCGTAGAATATCTAAATGTTGAGGTTATGATGTTTTTGCCATTTTATTGGCTTGGGGTCAGAAAAATGTGTTCAATTTCAAATACATTCAGAATATAAAACCATGTGATTTTATTATAATTTTCATGTGATTCGTTTGAGAATCAACAGCCAAAATGGTGATTCCTCATTTCACTATCTTATTGGTTCTGCTATGGACATTTTGATAAAAATCAACTGTTTTTTATGTTGCTTTCAAAAAATTAGATTGGTAGAGATAACAAACACAAAAATAAGAATACCTGAGAATTTCTCCATTTTTTCTCAGCTAGGATGTGGAGCACATGTAGCTGCAGCCTCGTCGATATCAGCTTCATGGATGCCATGTTGAGGTGGCTGCATCTGTCATTCAGTGTCATGTCACTTTGCATGGTGCCTTATAATAGATGCTGACATGAGGTAGCAGGCTGCCTCACACCTATGAAAGCAAATTCCAAAGGAAAGCAGATGGCTCATTCTTTGCTGCAGTAACTATTGTGGCAAATAAAACATTTAAATCTAACTGTGGAAAAGGATATTATATTTCTAGAACTGAACTGTGTCTAATAATACCTGATATAAAAGATAAATGTTATTTGTTCTAACACATGCTTTCTCTTGAACCACGTGCCAAAATAGAAATCAGGCTAATTAAAGTTGTTGGTTTTTTATATTGCACTAGATATCAAAATGGAAAATATATAACCACCCCCGTTGCTACTATGATTATTTAAAAATTGTTTTTCACAGGTAAAGTAACACTGGTACTTTTGTCTTTCTGTTCAGTGACACTGAAACTAAAATGATTTAACAGCCAATTCCTGTCACTTTGGTGAAAGTGACACTAGGTTTTGTTTGTGCTTTTGCCACTGATCAATCCGAATTCTTAAATTGTGGCAAAAAGCAGCCAGTACAGATGTTGAGAAAAATTTTCAGAAATAATAGCTACTTCAACAGAATACAGACTGAACAATTGCAGCTAAATAAGGCCAAATGTGGCTAAACTATTCCTATATTATGTTAAATTTCAGGTGAGGTCAGTGAGTACTGAAAATAAAACCTAATTATTCTCAGTTGAAAAGTTCAATGTCGCCATTGTGATCTGCCCTACTTTGGAAACTTGAAGTTTCTTTGCTGCAATGATGAGCAGGTCATTTATTTCATAAAACATTCAGCTGCTGAGTGATAGATTATATCTATGATTATAAAATTGATATTTTATATGATAAATGAAATTAATTATGAAGAGGAGGATATACAATGCGGTGAATCTCTGTTTAATAGTAGGACTAAAGGTATTCTGGTGCAATCAATATAATATTTTAAAAATATAATTAAGTAGGTCAATTAATCTAATAAATGTAACATTTCACCAGTTTAATAACTAGCTTATACAGCCTTTTAAAATGTAATCCAAACATAGGTTTATTTTGCTTAGGCCTCACAAGGACATATGTTAGTTTTCATTTTAAGTAAATAAGTTTTATATAAAAAATTACTCTTACTTCATAGGGGTATTTTAAGTTCAAAATATAGACATACAAATAAATTTAATGATTTAGCACTTTGAAATTATTTTCTTGGAGGCTTCACTAAGATGTCTCCATATGTCTTACTCTTTCTATAGCAAAATAGATTCATATTCAAGTAGTTTTTATATATTCTATGTGAAGTTATAATGCAAACTATGGAAAGGATATGTTGATGTTTTTCATGAATAAAGTGATCAAATTGAGCATATATATTTATACCTATATGTCTGTATTTTAAAATGTATTGAACTAGTCTGTCTAATATGATGTCACAGAAGCTGGGGTTGCATAATGCTAGTTTAGGATTCCTTGTTTGAAACTCAGCTGTGAAAGACTCATTCATTTGATGTGTATAGCTGGGGTTATGTAATAGGCTTTGGCCAATTAAATATTCTCTAATTATCTCATAAAAACGTCAGTGATCACTAAACTAACTAAGATAGATGATTTACATAGATGATAGATAGACAGATAGATAGATGATAGATAGATGATAGAGAGACAGATGATAAATAGATATAGATAGATAGATAGATAGATAGATAGGTAGATAGATAGATAGATAGATAGATGATAGATAGATAGACGATAGATAGATACATGATCCCTAGTCCATTTGCATTGCTGTAAGAATACCTGAGGGTGGGTTATTTATAAAAAATAGAGGTTTATTTGGTTCACAGTTTGCAGGTGGTGTAATAAGCACAGTGCCAGCATCTGCTTTTGGTGAGAACTTCAGGAAGCTTTCAGTCATGGTGAAGGCAAAGAGGGAGCAGACATCACATGGTGAAAGAGAAGGAAGAGAGAGGAGAAGGAGGTGCCAGAGTCTTCTTAACTTTCATATCTCATGGGAACCAATAGAACGAGAAGTAATTCATTACTGTGAGGATGGCAACAAACTTATCAGGACAGATCTACCACCCATGACCCAAACACTTCCACCAGGCCCCCACCTCCAATTTTGGGAATCAAATTTCAACATGAGAGTTAGAGAGGACAAATAAACAAGCCATATCATATAGATACACAATTTCACATACTTCCTACAGAACTAGCCAGTGCCATCCTCATGTTAGTCACCATCACCCAACAATAATTTCTGTCCTTACTTGATTCTTTAGGTACAAACTTAATAACCTCTTTCCATTCTTCACCTCAGTAACTCTCTTCAGTACTTGAGCATCTTAACCACCCACTTATCCATTGAAATGATCATCTGTCTATTTGGTGCTACACAAATATCTCCTTTACTGTACAAACTACCTTTGAGATGTCTGATTCACAGTTACAACTGCCTAACAGACAGTGTCAGCTCAGTCAGTCACTAGTTCATTCATTTGATCATAAGTTCATCCAACAACATCATTCTCCCTTATATACATTGGCCATTTGCCTAGAAAATCAAATACAAGACATTATCTGTCCTGTACTGAGGGAAACAGGTATGTAAACATTGAATCTAATGAATTTGAAGAATACAGTCTGGGAATGTAAACGTAACTTGTAAATTAGACCTTGGGGATAGAGGCTCAGGAAAAAGAAATAACTTCAAAGAGAGGGTGACTGTGTTGGGGTGAGTTTTTTTTTTTTTTTTTTTTTTTTTGAGATGGAGTCTCACTCTTGTTGCCCTGGCTGGAGTGCAGTGGCACGATCTTGGCTCACCGCAACCTCTGTCTCCCAGGTTCAAGTGATTCTCCTACCTCAGCCTCCCGAGTAGCTGGGATTATAGGCATGCACCACCACGCCTGGCTATGAGCTGAGTCTTAATAAATAGATGCTCACCCTCCCTGAGGTGAGTACTTTTCTTGCTGAAGGAGCAAATGTGCTCAAGGAGATATGAAGTAAACAAGACAGTAGTTTGAGAGAATGAAAGCATTTAGGCATAGCTAAAGAAAAGTCATGAACATAGCCAGCCAATGCTCAGAGAAAGCAGGGAATGAAGAGGAAGAAGAGTCATATATTAGAGGCTCTGTTGGGAAATATTTAAAAGCTCAGTCTTACTCAGAGAAGAATCAAAAGATTACCAGTGCTTTTCCCTGGGAAGCATGATGTCCACGTGTTTATTTTATAAAGGTAATTCTTCAGAATACCCCTGTATATTCTATAGGAACTGTGTCTGTCCAAAACATGATATTTTCTTTGTGAATTTGTTTCTTCTAATTTCTTTCAGCATGTTTTTTGCCTGGCCAGTCACAATGGAAGCCCAGTTGTTTTTAAGACTAGCCTAGATTTCTCCCCCAACTATCTATTAGTTGTCATAGCAAGCCAATTCTACCCTCAAATGTCTCTTTAATCCACTCCTTCCTCTCCATCCCCAGTGAAAATTTCCTATCTTAGCTTCTAAGAATCCCTTAAAGAGAGTACTATTTTTTTCTAACTTTGCTCATGTCTTAATCCCTTCTAATTTATCATCTTTCCTGTCACCAAGGTTGCTGTTTTGAATTAATTTTATCAAAACACTCTCCTGTTGGCTTATTACGGGACAAAATCCAAACTCATCAGCGTGGACTCAAGATTTCTTTCTCTCTCTGACCTCAGCATTCTGGTTCTTAAACCACAGTTCAGGCCTTGCTGAAAAAGGGCCTGGAGTATTAGCAGGTGAAAATAGACTTCAACATTTAACGTGTGCCTGGTTTCCATGCAAATATTTGGTATTTGCTATTATAATTGCCAAAAGCTACAGATGTTGATGAAACCAAGAGAGAAAATCAACTAGATCAAACATAAAGCTACAATTAATGAACTGGAAAATAGATTCAGGACACATCTACAGAACTGAGTTTTCTGAAACATGTATAAAAATACAGGGTGCACATACAAAAATTACAAACACCAGAATGTAACATACAGGGTGATGAATAACAATATGGTTTGCCTCTGTGTCCCCACCCAAATCTCATCTTGTAGCTTCCATGATTTCTACCAGTTGTGTGAGGGACCCAGTGGGAGATGATTGAATCATTGGGGCAGGTCTTTCCCATGCTGTTCTTGTGATAGTCTGTTGATCTCCGGAGATGGGATGATTTGAGAAATGAGAGTTTCTCTGCAGAAGCTCTCTTTTTGCCTGCTTTCATCCACGTAAGAGGTGACTTGTCCCTCGTTGTCTTCTGCCATGATTATGAGGCCTCTCCAGCCACGTGGAACTGTAAGTCCAATTAAGACTCTTTTTTTTTTCTTTTTTTAAGTTGCCCAGTCTCAGGTGTTTCCTTATCAGCACCGTGAAACCACACTAACATAGATAGCACAAGAATTCTTTAAAATTTCTTGACCACAGGCAGTTTTGACAGGAAATGAATCTTGCAGTATGGTAAGTCATATCTAAATTTTACGTATATTACCTTATCACCAGCTCATCTTCTCCTTTTTCATGGATAAGCAATACTTAGGCTGAGCTTCTTCAACTGATGTCAACGAAAAATGATCCACTTCTCTTTAAATAGTGAAATACTTCTCTTTCAGCATATTATTTTAACTAGCAATGAAAGTAGCAGCTCTTGATTTCTGCACAAGGAAAAATCAAACAGATTATATCCTTAAGATCTAATGAAATTTCATTTGTCTTGATTTTGAGCCTTTGCCTGCTAATTCCATTTGAATCTCCACTCACCTGTAGCTAGTGAAGTTTTGCTTTGCCAGCTCAAGTGAGAACTGAGAGGCAGCTTTTCCCTAGCACACGTAAGAATCTTTAATAGGGAGAAAATATATTATTATTATGTCTCAGTCATTTCAATTTGATTCTCTCAACCACAAGCTACAGTGACCTTCAGGAAACTAAGAGAAGAATCAGGTCTGTGACCTGCTTTTGTTCATCTGGTGAGCTAATTTTTTAAATACACTTTTAAAGATTGTGAAAAAGAAAAAATACAAATATGAGACCATGTGTGTCCTGAAAAACCTACAATTTGTGTAAAATATGTACTATCTGGTCTTTCATGCACAAAATATTTACCAACCACAAAACTAGAGCAATAATTTTGTTAAATAATCTGGTGAAATTGATAGCTAGCTGCATTTAATTAAGAGGTCCATTTTGATATACATAATGGTAGCTTCAAAGATGTCTAAGAGAACCAAATAGTATATTTCATAGTTATGCAAGAAGTAATATCCTAGTTATTCCAGGGAAAATCTTTTTTACAAATTTCTAATTTTACAGAGTAAATATTGTCATCATCCAAAATCTTGAGTATCTTTTCAGCCATACAATTGATGAATATGATGTGAATAAACTGATATTTCTATGATATATATTTCAAACTATCAATGTTATTAGCATTATATACACACAATTTGGAAAAAAATATGCTTACATAAAAGATATACATTTACACTTGTTCGTGGGAAGAAATTCATTTGTGCCATCAGAAAGAGAACCTAAATAATCGAACGTTTTCCAACCCTAATGGCAACAAAATTGATAACACCATATACACAGAGCTAAGATACATTAGAATAGAGAGAGATATATAATTAGATGGTTAATGTGTAATCAGTTAAAGTATCTTAAAAATTCAAGTATCAGATATGCATGGAGTTCCTTATAACACAAAGATTCCAATTCAGAGTTCAAAAATACTGAAATGAGCAACAGGATGGAAAGGAGAGTTTGTTGTTTTTGTTTAGGTTTTTGCCCCATTCTCTGTGGATTCTCTAAATATTGGTATTAATATTTGCAACAAATGATGGCTTTGCCGGAAGAATAAGCAGATAAGAAATGTTGGGTGTTATCCAAGTCCCAAATGTTTGGCTAAGTAGCAGATTTTACAAGGGTTTGTGATCATTTGGACAGATTGAAGATGTCTCATAGAATAAACTTCTGACACTGCATTAAGTAGTCACCAGATATGATTAGCTCCAGGTAGTCTAATAAATTTTCCCCTTCTAAAAAGCATAATTTTTATTTATTTTTTGTTTTTTTAACTTTTCCTTGGGATCCAGAGTGTACATGTGCAGGTTTGTTACGTGGCTGTATGGAGCGATGTTGTGGTTTGGGATACAGATGATCCCGTCACCCAGGTAGTGAGCACAAAATCCACTAAGCAGTTTTTTAGCCCAGGGCCTCCTCCTTCCCTCTTGACTCTGATAGTCCCTAGTGTCTATTGTTGCCATTTTTATGTCCATGTGTATTCACTGTTTAGCTCCCACATGTAAGTGGGAGCATGCAATATTCAGTTTTCTGTTCTTGTGTTAATTTGCTTAGGAAAATGGCCTCCAGCTCCATCCATGTTGCTGTGTAGGACATGATTTCATTATTTTTTATGGCCACATAGTATTCCATGGTGTCTGTTCTCTTTAACTAATTCACCACTGATAGGCATCTAGGTGGATTCCATGTCTTTGCTATAAACAATAATTTTTTTAAAGCTTAAAATTTATTTGGAAGGAATTTGAAGGAAATAATTTCATATTGATACATACTGCTTTTAATTTTTTAATCATTTACTATTCTCTGCCACTATATATGTGTGTGTATATATACATATATATATATATAAACTGATACATTTTAGTTCCAAATCAGAACACATTCCTTTACTAATTAAATAAATTAGTATAAATTAGTATAAATTTAGTATAAATAATACTAAAAAAATAGGTGATGATTAAAATCATGGCAAGAATTTCTCTAATTTTACTTCTTAGTTGTTATTTTCTTGTTTTCATTTCTGATTTCTTCTCCTGAAATAGACAAGTTATTATGAGACAGAAAGCACTTAGAATTTCTATTTAAATACAATTTATTCTGAGTAAATATCATTAGACTCTGTATTATTCTGAAACATAATTTTAGCCCACTGAGACCACATTATGTATATAAAAAAGATTACATAGATATAAATATGTACACATGAGAGCATGTATTTCAGCATGATTTATATTTTATCAATGTATCCGCATGATGTTTCTGGACTCCTTAGGTATTGGCAATCTGCTTTCATACCTCCTATGATGCTCTATAACCCTGGTTTTGGAGATAGAAGGAGTAAAAGTTTTCATTGAAAATAGGAATGGGTATTGTAAAATGCTACAAATTGACAGGATTTTTGTTTCTTCTATTTCCTATAAAAAGCAT
This sequence comes from Alouatta palliata, assembly GCA_004027835.1. Lineage (NCBI taxonomy): Eukaryota > Metazoa > Chordata > Mammalia > Primates > Atelidae > Alouatta > Alouatta palliata. The sequence continues at coordinate 67,585 of PVKV010010032.1, forward strand.
TATATACAATGCCACTTTTTGAAACTAGAATAAGAAAACAACTCCACGGCCTAGTTCTCATGATTTCACAGATGGAGTGGGATTAGTAACATATTTTAAGATTCTGTAAACCAGCCAGGAAACAATGAAGGGCAGCATTATTAAAAATAAGCCTCTGGAAAAGGCCCCAAGAGAATTGATATGCCAGAAGTTTACAAATAGAAAATTAGCTTGTCAAGTTTTCAAATGGCCAAGTAGATATTCACTTCTGAGATTAATTGACTGAGGATGTTCAAGGGGAGGACTTTTTAGCTTGTACTTAAATGGACATTTTTTACAGTGGTCTCAGATTATAGAAAAGAAGAAACACAAGAAAGAATTTTCTGTTAAACGTAAGATATTGTTGCCATGAAATCCATTAAGTAACGCATTTCAGATGATGCTCCTCAATTCTTTTTGATCCTTTAGGTTTGTTCACCTACTTAGCTACAATTTTAGTCTTCACTGCTCTTCACAATCCAGATTTAATCCCAATTATGCTCATGTTTACAAAAGCATTTTGCCACCTACATGACCAAAACAATAGATATTTTCAAGATGATATTTCTCAACATCCTACAGCTTCAAAAGGTCCCATAATCCTTGTTTATATTTTTCTACTTCCTCTTGGTCTCAGAGTAAGAGATCCTCCCCTTTCTGTCTATAGACAATGCCCTAATCTCTGTTTTGAATCTACTGTTTTCACTTCTCTTATGAAGAAAAGAAGAATGAAGGAAGGAAAGAATGAAAGAGGAGAGAGGGATGGAGGAGGGAGGGAATGGAGGGAAGGAGTGGGGAGAGAGAGATGGAGGGATGAAGACATCACCCTCTTTTCGGTATTTTTCTAGAGATTTACTTCCCTTCTTATTCTCCATTCACCTTCTAATATATGGTGTCTCTAATGGATGTCTCTATATTCTCAAGGCTCAGTTTATCTACAGTCAACTAAAATACTGCTTATACCAAAGGACACCATTAACACTTGCCCATAAAAAAATTTGTTCAAGTCTTATGTATCCATATTCTATAAAACATTTAACAAAGTTGATGGTGCACTAACACATGATTTTTTGTGTCAATTAATGGCCAATAGAATCAGCGATTTTACTGATTGTTAAGCTGTATTAATAATTCCAATGCTCATCCGAAGCAGAGAAATTTGGGATATCAAGGGTAACTCCTCAGCTCCTCTCTTCTGCCCTAGATATGCACCTCTGGTTCAGGATAATAGATGAAGCTGCTGATGAAGTCCGTGATTATCTAACACAGCAGGATTATTTAAACTATGAACATCTCTATTTTATATCCAGCTAAGGGTTGTATCATTTGTATAACATTCTCTGGGGAGCTGTTTCCTATAAGTTTTGGATCCAATTTCTTGTAGGTATTTCTTAGCCAGGAACATCCTGCTTAGAATATTTCAGAAATAAGTTCTTTTTCTGGCAAGAGATTATACCAGGACACCTGCCAACCTGCCCCCTTTTCTTCCTTGAAAACTGACTTCCTGATGAAAGGAATGAATAGTTCATAGGGCAACTGCTTTACTTGTTCTTCCAATCCATTTATTTTCATTTCTCTCTTTCTTTGTTTCTACAGCATGAGACTTTTCTATTTCTTCCTCTATCATTTGATTATTATCTCCAATATCTTTTGTCAGAATTTTTCTTTACCATTTCTTAAATGTTATTCCTTAGGATTCTGTTTCCAGGGTCCCTTCGGTTATTGTCTCTCTTTATACTACATTTTTTAGGTGATATTTACCTTTTCTTATGCTGCTAACTATTACCCTAGACTATGAGTCAAAAGGTATTTTTCTAATGTGTATAGATAGTTCCTGATCTGCATATACAAGTAACAGCTAAACAACTCGATTTAGATATAGTAACAGCACCACAAGGGCAACATATTATAGATGGAAAATACGGTCTTCCTTCCATTCCATGATCTGATCTTTAACAATTTAATCATCATTATCAATAACAATGAGAGGATTGTAGGCTGTTTTCTAATATGATTATCAATGTCAATTTAGTATTCAGTGATAAACATTGTTAAGCATATCTTATCAACTACTTCCTGTGTACCACTTGTAATTGTCTCTTTTAGTATCTCCATAGAATTTAAAGATAGTTATTATTAATTAATTTTATATAATTTAATATCTTCATGGAATTTAATGATAGTTATTATCTCAACTTTATATATATAGAAATTGAGGCTCAGAGAGTTTATTGATTTATGGAAAGCAGTCAAAAAATATCAGAACAAGGACTTGAGCAGAACTCCAAAGATACGTACATTCATGTCTTGACAACAGAACTACCTACTGACCTTCTCTATGTAAAACATGGAGACATGAGCAGGAAGTTGCTGAGGTACCAGCATCCTTGGTTGCTGAGCTTTGTACATGTTGGTGTATTTTTGTACGAAGACTTGGGTGAGCTTCAAGGAAGTATAGGATGCTACCAAAGTGTCTCGTGGCCTGGAGAGAGGAATAAGCAGGACTAGTGACCACCCTGGAGTAAATCTATTAGGTCAAGTTCAAGGTAAGAATTTGTAGCTTCTCAAACAAAGCAACCTGAAATTCCAATGAGTTGAAGAAAGTAGAAGTATATGCTCTCCTAGGTCCATCTCTGACTGTTCTGGATGGTGGAATTTCTCTGCCATTTCTCAACATAATGATTTCAATCTTTGTGTTCATATTAGTAACCCCAGTTTTTGCTACGTCCCAGCTAATAGGGATGGGGGAAAGTGAAGGGCTTGGAACTTCATTTTTAAAAATACAAACAAGTGCCCCACATTACTACTTCTCACATCCTGTATCTGCAAAGTTAATCACTGATGTTCATTGAAAGGAAAAAGACACAGTTATTGTCTCTGCCGCCCTTTGATTGTATCCCAGAGAGGACAATTAGAGAGGTATTAACCAACCTAGAAACACAAACTGACTTGTTCAGACACAGTGACAGGTCCAGACATATGAACCATTCGAACAACATGTATCTCTGGGACAAACTTACATTTCTGAACTTATGCTGAAGAAACTTACCCAGTGAGCACAGACTGGAAACACTACCTCTCCCACTCTCTAACCCACAGCAGTTGTGATTCCATACTTTTTTTTTTCTTTCTTTTTTCTTTTTTTATGACTGAGTCTTGCTCTGTTGCCCAGGCTGGAGTGCAGTGGCATGAACTTGGCTCACTGCAACCTCTACCTCCTGGGTTCAAACGATTCTCTCACCTTAGCCTCCTGAGTAACTGGGATTACAGGCATGTGCCACCATGCCCAGCTAATTTTTGTATTTTTAGTAGAGATGGAGTTTCACCATGTTGGCCAGGCTGGTCTTGAACTCCTGACCTCAGGTGATCTGCCCGCCTTGGCCTCCCAAAGTGCTGGGATTATAGCCTCGAGCCACCATGCCCGGCCAATACTTACTCTTTGTTGCACATGAATGGTCTGGTCATGCTCACTCACTAAGTGACCATATAATATATGATATTATATATACTCTGTATATAAAATAAATATATATATATGTTATATATAATACTAATAATGCCTAACAAATTGATCACTAGGTGCAATTTATCTTCTGAGATATATCTAGGCATAATCCAAATATGATACGTAGAAACATCCAGACATGTAATATAAACCATGATTGTTACTTGAAAGATGTTGAAAATGATAGCTAATCAGATATTTTGGGTCTATTTACAAAAATTGTATGTATTTCTGACTACTCGTTTGTTTAACACATTTCCATCAATCCTGTATTCATGTATTGCTGCATAAGAAATTTCTGCAAACCTACCTTAAACTTAGCTTTAGACATCACACATTTAGTGTCTCACAGTTTCCACGGTTCATGTGTCGGGCTTGGCTTAATTGGGTCATATGCTCAGTGCTTCACAGGGCTGTGATCAAGGTGTAGGTCAGACTGCATTTGCATTTGGAAGATTGACTGGTAAAGAATTAGCTTCCAAGCTCATTTAGGACATTGGCAGAATTTATTTCATGAAGTTGTGTGACTGAGATCCTTTTCCTTGCTGGTTGCTGGCTGAGGCTCTCCGCTCTGAGAAGTGGCCCCAGGCTTTGGGCAGTGGCTTATTTCATATGCCCCTTCAGTGTGAGGTGGCTTACCTACTTAAGGCCAGTGAGAAAATCTCTCCTTCTCAAATTGGCTCATATGGAATCTCATCTAACATAATGAAATCTGTGAGTAACTATCCCATTACCTTGTTCACATAAAATAATCAAGAGAATAACCGCCCCATTATCTGTATCACACTCTGTTAAATAGGAATGAATCATAGGTGTTACCCTGCTATCTACACTTTAAAAAGAGAAGCTTACATCAGAGTGTGGATTATTTGGGGTATCTTAGAATTCTACCTTGCCATATATTAACAACTTTGTATATATATATATGTGTATGTGTTTGTGTGTGTATGTATCTCCAACATAATACAGTGCATGAAATTGATTATAATAATTTTGTAAACATGTGGGAATGTTACAAAATTGACTTTCTAAGGGAATCTGATTATATAGCCTTATACCTATATTGAATTTTATATATACATGCATGTATATATGTATATTAGGGTTCTCTAGAAGGACAGATGAATGGAATATATATATTACATATATATGAGGGTTTATTAAATATTAACTCACATGATTACAAGGTTCCACAATAGTCATCTGCAGGCTGAGGAGCAAGGAAGCCAGTTCGAGTCCTGAAGCTGAAGAAATTGGAGTCCAATGTTCCAGTGCAGGAAACGTCTAGCATGGGAGAAAGATGTAGGCTGGGAGGCTAAGCCAGGCTCTCATTTCACATTTTTCTGCCTGCTTATCTTCTATCCTCAATTGTGATTAGATGGTGCCCACCCAGATTAAGGGTGGGGCTGCCTTTCCCAGCCCACTTAATCAAATGTTAACCTCCTTTGGTAACACCCTCACAGACATACCCAGGATTAATACTTTGTGTCCTTCAATCCAATCAAGTTGACACTTAGTATTAGCCATCAGAGGTCCACTCCTTGTCAACTTGAATCCATACACATCTCCTGAGATCATATACAATCTTCAAATAAAGACAATAATAAGATCATAATTATACTAACATGATAAAGCTATCCTTCCAACAACCAGAAATGCACCAATCCTCAACCCAAATACTATTATACTATTACATAAAGTTAACAATACTTAAATGGTGATGTGAAGTCAATAAATCTTATGTCATATGATAAAGGAGAAAGGAAATAAAATGAAGAGATTTTCTTCATACAAGTGTATATATGCACAAACGTCTTTTTTCAACAGAAGGAGGAAATATTCATGACAGTTATGGTCCTCCTCTCTGCAGCTGGTCACGTGGTTGTAGCTGCTGTTGATGACTGCCTTCTACTACCCATTCTGCATCCCCTTTGCCTTCAGCAAGCACCTCAGCAAGTTGTGGCTTTTTTCCTGGTGGAGTGAGCCACACCTTCATTCCTGAAGGGTCTGGGTTATTTGTAGTTCTGCCTGGATTGGGCTGTTGTAGTTTCCCATTGACCTTCACCACAGGGCATGGTAATTGTAAGTGATGTCCTAATGTATCTCCTATATTCCACGCATACCTTTCCTTACCTCCATTGTGGAGTAGTAGACTGATTTCATCTTGATAGTCCGGGTCTATCACCCCAGCCAACACTGTAACACCCTTCTCAAGGTAGGAGGAGCCCAAAGTGTCCAGATGGCAATCTTAATTTCCAGCTTAAAGGAATCATTGTTGTATCTTCTGGTGGCAGGATTCCTCCCACTGGAACTAAGACCTCTAAGCTAGCAGAATGTAATGTCTTCGGAACAGGAAGCAAAAATTTGGCTAGTGGATCATTAGGGGTGACGATGAGTGGTGCCTCTTCCACTGTATGTATGTGTACATATGTGCATAAGTAAAAATAGATTTATTACCATGAACATACATATATTGATCTCATGAGAAAGATTATTGAACTCATTTATTTTCTAACTCAGTAGAGTGAAATTATTTATTGTGACTATAGTGGAATACATAAAGTAAATGTATTCATATTGTAATAGTAACTCAATATATTAGAACAGCATTTATTCCTCTGTGAAAGCTGATAAATTAGAAAATATGATGAATGTGGCTAGAAGGCTAATTCTTAATGACATAACCTATGAATAAAAAATAACCACAAATAAATTTCATATGCAAATAGAAATTGTATGAGGGAGTTTGGAGGAAAAACAGTAAAAGAATTTTTAAGTTCACATGACATTTTTTCATAGATTCTATGAATGACCCTCCTGTTATAATATTGCAAATGTAATTTAATGATGGGTAAGCTAAAACACAAACTTGTTTCAAAAATTAAAAAAATGAACATAATACATTACATTATCTTATTAAATAAGTTAAATTTGTAGTTAAAAAATAAAAATTTTCCCACAAAGAAATTTTATTCCTAGATTGTTTCCTTAGTAAAAGCTACCAAACATTTAATGAAAAACTACCAATTCTATTTAAAATATCAGAATATTCAAAAAACATGAATACTTGCCAAATCATTTTCTGAATACAACAGTATTCTGATGTCAAAATTTTAAAATTATGAAAATTACGAATGAGGAAAATGTAAATATATATACATACACAAACATTAAGAAAACTTCAAATCAATATTCCTCATGAACATGGTTAAACTATCTGAAATAATATTTTATCAACTTGAATGAAATGATGTATAAAAAGGATATTACATCATGAACAAGTGGGTTTTATGTCAATATGTGCAGATATTCTACTTTTGACTTAACAGTCAAAATTCAATCAATGTAATTTACCATCTTTCCTTAAAACTATCAGAGAGCTGAATTCCCAGGGCAATCGATTGTCCCAAAATCTGGAGACACACAGATTGCTGCAGGATCTGAGTATCTGCTTACCAGAGATGACTGCCCCTCAGTACCATGTGATCTGGTAAGGAAATTCAGGTAGAAATTTATGATGCTTTGCTAAAGACCAAGCATGAGCTAGGGAAAGAGTATAGGGAGGTTTCTACATCAGGCACTCACCGGGAAGATGGGGAAGAATCGTGAAAAACTTGCCTTTTGTGGTGCTGGGGTGGGGAAATAGCAGTGTCTGCCTAAATCTGCCCATACTTACTACTTTCTTTATAGGCCTATGAAAAATAAAACAACAAACTGCAGGAGAAGGACAACGAAAGAAAAGAAAAAGTAAAAACAACACAAAAAAACCTGCACCATGACAGCATGGACTGTTGGTTAAATCACTCAGTTTACTGTTTAAAAATTGAATACAGAAAACTGTGAGTATGCATTCCAAATTTTATGTCTACAAAAGCCAGATGGTCTTAAAATGCAAAGGAATTGGAATCTAAAGACTGAAACTTCAATTTAATTATAATTAGCCATATGATACACAAAGAAGAATAAATGTTTGAGGTGATATATTACCCTAATAGCCAGGGTGATAGCTAATTACCCTAATTTGATGATTATATATCATAAATATGTATCAGAATATCACTGTATACCCCATGCATACAGTTAATACATATCAATTATAAATAGACATTAAAAATAATAGTTGCATAATTTTTTTGAGTTACTGCATCACCAAATGGTCCTTGCATTGATTACAAAGCTATGTTAAATTTGTAGGTGGTTGAACAAATTTCATTATTTTGAATATTGATAGCATAAATGGAGCACTAATTTTCCCCTGACGAACTGCCTCCACTAGGAGAAACTGTTGGCTAAGCAATAGGTCAAAATCTGTCTTTTTCTTTCTTTCCACTCTTGATTTAGCATAAGAAAGCCTATTCCTGGGGTAGCATTGCCCTGCCATGGGAGGTTACTACCACAGGCTGTATAGGGTATTCCACACATCTAGGAAACTACTCAAAGCTGGCAGTCTTACCTGAAACCACTTTCATTTTTGCCATCTAAATTGTATGCCATAGTTGATGACAACTAAAACTGTAAGAGCAGAAGGAAACAACTAACCACACATTTTCTATTAGAATAATTAAGTAGTAGAATGACTTCAGAACTACCCACCTCTGGGCTCCAAATCTGACTCTGCTTTGATTAAGTCCGCAAGGCTCACAAAAATAATTAATTTTTCTGAAATTCCGTCTTCTCAATTGTAGAAACGGAAAGTAATACTGACATGAAGAATTACTGTGGAATTAAATATCATTATAGAAGCCAATCTTTGGTTTTACCTGTATGTTCCACAGAAATAACCTACTGCTACTATTAATACTACTAGAATTTAATTTTTTTAAACAAATAAAAATAGATTTATGTTTTTATATTTTATTTGACTGAGTAAATTCCCTACTTGAAATACCTAGGAATAGACATTAAGAAAATATCTATTATGGATATTATTTGTCTTGAATTTGCTATATAGCCTTTAATCTAGAAATGGAAACATACCTGTTTTGACTAAGGCAGCCTTGTCCTAGGTAGTAAAGGTAAAATAGTTCACAATTCATGAAATGCTAAAGCCTATTAAGAGTTCTTTCAAAGAATAACTGTCTAAACTTGCAAACTGCAGATTCAAGAGTTGATGTGCTCATAATGGACTTGCAGTACATGACATTTTATCAGGCATTCAAAGAGCTAAATTTAGAGCAGCAGCTAACATAATGGTACCATAGAGTCAAATAAAATCAGTGCTCTGATAGCAACCTGTAAAATTCAAAGACATTTGCAATGTTAATGCATTTGATTTATTAATCTTTTCCAGTCAACATCATAGTAGGTTTTAAATGGCCAATGTTTAGCATTACATTTCTAGAAAGAAAATGAATCCCTGTCATATACTAAATTTAAAATAAAAAGCTTGTACTTGGTGTCTAGAATTGACCTGTTTGCATTCATTATGGATGAATTAAATGTAATACACTGACCATTTTCTTTTTCATTGAATTCACTTGAGATGGAGACATTTTTAGATGTGTTTGTATAAGTGAAATTCAGGACCTCATAAATAAGTTCCTGCAAGAACAAGGTAACACCTGGTGTAAATACACTGTACTTTCAGTATTACCTCATACGCGCGCACACACACACACACACACACACAACACACACCCCTCAATTAATTACTGAGAGAGTACCATGCAAAGAATAAAAGGAGATATTTGTATAAAATGTGTATGCAAGTGATTATCCTACCTCCTCAAAATTTCCTCTGAGTATATGGAGTTTTTTGATCAGCCCTTCCTCCCTGTTTTCTTTGTATATCCTCCTTGTTCCTTACCCTTCCTTAATATTCTATGATTTGCAAGACTTGCAAATAAATAGATGTCTGTTATAATCATTCTAGTATCAGTCATTACTTGCCTTTCTGATATTTCTGTGTATGCATCACCGCTGTATTTAAGTGCTCAATCTTTGTACCTATAACACCCTTAAGAATACCACTGTGAAAACATTGTTTAAATCTAGTTGTCGAATACAAAATTTAGCAAAGGGCAAAAGCCAAATTTAAAAAACATTCTTAGTATGCAGCCTTTTTTCTTCAAACTAGTAAGACATAAACTGCTTACACATGGCAAGTGAAGACATAAACATTTTTTGTTAAATACTAAAAATAAAACAAAACATGAAAAATACAACTCATATACTGAGGATAAAAATGTATTATCAAATATTTTGCATGGTCTTCATTTAACAGCATCATTCCTTTTTCCTGTGAAAATCTAGGGGTTCCTCTCTGGCCTTCTGAGGTGTTCAGTGGTCCGTCTGATTTGCAGAGGACTCAGGTGATATTGTTCAGCAGTAGCTTTGACAGGATTAACTCTTCTCAAGACCTTTAATTTTCGTGGATAAAGGTTAAGGAAACTAAATATATAATTGTTTAGAATTACATATGATTAGCACTAAAAAATACACAGAAAAAAAGAGGCTGTTGAAGCTTTTCCTAAAATTTTCTCTTTTTTATTTTATTTTACTTTAAGTGTATACTGCATCCAGCATTTCTCCCCATGTTATCCCCCTACCTTCCCTACTCTCCCCACCCCCCACTGTCCCTCCCCTACCCCCCCACAGCAACTGCCCCC